>BQNB010042889.1:30318-45849 GCA_026074375.1 Tanacetum coccineum | reverse complement strand
GAAGACTGCTAAAAAAAGTTTTATACATTACACTCTTCGTCCCTGAAGTGGACTCCGTTCACCTTTTTGGTCCCCATTTTGGAAATTAGCGGGAAAAGGTTTCGGCAGGAAAAGGGTAAATTACACTATTGAACCGTCACCCGCCCTCAAACCAAAGTATTTAAGTCAATACCAAACACTTCAAAATACAACCTAACTTAATACTTCAAAGCAAAATGGCAACAAGTGATAAGGGTAAGTTTGTTCCTGATGACAGTCAAAAGGGTACGTGTATGATGCATGTTGATAGGTTCCAAAGAGTAGCAAATTTATAAGAGAAACAAAAAGTCGCACACTGGTTACGACATAAGTCGAGCAAAGTTATTGTTGGTATATATTTAATAATTACCAAAGATGGTTACCGGATATCACTTTAACTCGTGTAATCACTTTCCAAAGAAGATTATTCGACCCTGTGCCTAGGTATCACGAATACCTCATTGGGATAAAATGAAGTGCAGTTCTTGTTTTAGGCATAAATCAAGAACCCGGCCTTTTGTTTCTAAGTGTTTTGGTTTTCTGTTGGTGTGTGTTTCATGCAAAAATGATTATCTCTATTTATAGGGATGCCAACTCTTAATCAAAAGAGTTGTAACTCTTGGTCAAAGGAGTTATGAGAATTAATTTACAAAGTATTAAGAAAACACTGTAAACTAGTAAAAATTTGTTTGAGTTTCAAACCTAACATAGGAATATGAAAGATCAAATTACCAAAGTTATTTACCGGTACCTCAAGTTACAAATAGGTTGTTAACCAAATTATGGTTTACAACTTAAACATTGAAGACCATGACCATCCAATTATAACAACCATACAAATAACTTATGGGTTGCATTAGGGAGGAACTTCTTAGTCTTTTGGTGGTTTTATGGTCCAATGTTAAAACAAATAGATATACCTGGCATATTGCATCTGGAATCGAGATTGTTGGAGTCATGTGGGTGTCTACTTCTTATATGTAGAGATGATATTGGCTCTAGAGAGTTTACTATATACGAGATGATGAAAAGGTGTTCTGTGTGGACGGTTTGGTACCTTGTTAATACAAATAAAGAGTGGGCAATGTTAAAAAATACTTCCCAACCGATTCCCTATGGCGATTTTTTTGAGAAAACCCTAAATCCTTGAAATCGATCTTCTAGTATTTCTTACTTTCAAATATTATTATTTTTGTGCAATGGTGAATCATATATTATTAAACATCAAAATGTTCAAACAAATTACAATGAAACCTCAAACTATCAACAATACAACTGAAATTCAGAACTTCCAAAAACAGAGGAAGTCTGAAACAACTAAAACAAGATATCTGACCAAGCAAAACTTATGAGATAAGAATGCAAATTCAGATATGCCAGCAACCAGGAACAAGACATCTTGATTCACCTTTGAAGCACCAAACCATTCTATCTTGACTACATTTCCTCAACTTATTTCACCCATAAACCACTCTACCATCATCCACAGTGATTATAGGGATCATAAGAGGGCATCATCAAGCATAGAATAGCCCCCATAGCACAAACTGAGGGGCTCTTCTCTACCAGCTACATTTCCCCTTCATTACCAACACATACTAATTAGCAGTTACCCCTCACCAACTAGCACATGAGGCAAGAGGAAGAGGCATCACTGGCAAAGAAACACCCACCCTCAGATGTATCATACCTTACCTCCTTGACAGTGTATTATTGATACAACACTGTCCTCCTAGACCCTTTATATCCAGTGGAAAGTCCTTCCTTATGGTACATCTTCAAATCTTGATAATGTTAGGGTTATTGCATTATTATCTCTGATTCTATATGCTTTAACGTTAATTTTATTAGGATTTCGGGTCTGATTGCTTGTAGGGTTTTGATCTTTTTTAGGTTTTCATTAAATCACTCTTTTGGGTTTCGTTATTAAGGTTTTGATTATCGATTATTATTTACATTCTTATTCTTGGTATCTTCTCTGTATGGAAATCGGTTAGTAGGGTGTCGTGATTTAGTTTTGAGCCCTAGCAGCTGCTGGTGTTCTTTTCATTTATTAGTAGGCATAGACTTTCTTGCTTGGGCGATCGGCTCGTTGTTCGGGTTTTATTGTTTTATTAGGGTTTATGGAGGATACTAGTAATGCTAATGTGGGGAAGTCTTTTTTAGGAAAGCTAACTTTTATTGTAAGGAACCCTTGCGTGTGGCTACGGCACGTATGAATAAGATGGCAGGTACTCCTTTGGGCGAGATGGCTGACCAAACTATTGTGGGGAGTGTTCACAACTCGGATCATGAGGCTTTTGCCTCTGGTGCCTCGTGTGGTGGAAGTCTTAAAGCGAGTAACTCTTCTCCTTTGGTCTCTCCTACTGCTATTATTAACATGTCACGAGGTCAGTTTAATGTAGATGTTGCTACCACTTTTAGAGTTTCGTTAACAAATGTTGGTGACTTGGACGTGTTAATAAAGGATATTGAAGCTGGTAAACATGAGGAGTTATTATCTGGGATGACTAATAATATGCGTGAAGCAGTCATGGATGCCTTAGTTGCTATGTGTGATTCAATTCAAGCTGATAATTCTAATGCTGATGTGATTTCTTGTAAGGTTTTGCATGTGGATGATTCAACAATTATAGATGCTCTTGTAGCTGAAAATCTTAAAGTTGATGAATCCCCAATTGTCCAGTCTGTATCTATTCAAGATTAGCCTGGTTCTTACATTGCCGCAGCGAGAGGCTCACGACCAAAACCAAGTGCAGCAGGAGGGTCACCACCCCCCCCCCCCACACACCCGCCCCCCCCCCCCCCCTCCCCACCCCCTCCACCCACCACCCCCACCCCCCCCTCCCAACTCCCCCCCCCCCCCCCCCCCCTCCCCCCCCCCCAACACACCCCCACCACCCCCCCCCCCCCCCCCCCCCCCCCCCCTTTATATCCCCCCCCCCCCCACCCCCCCCCACCTCCCCCAAACTATTGTGGGGAGTGTTCATAACTCGGATCATGAGGCTTTTGCCTCTGGTGCCTCGTGTGGTGGAAGTCTTAAAGCGAGTAACTCTTCTCCTTTGGTCTCTCCTTACTTGCCTATTATTAACACTCGTCTCTTTGAGGTACGTTTAATGTAGATGTTGCTACCACTTTTTTAGGAGATTTCGTTAACAAATGTTGGTGACTTGGACATGTTAATAAAGGATATTGAAGCTGGTAAACATGAGGAGTTATTATCTGGGATGACTAATAATATGCGTGAAGCAGTCATGGATGCCTTAGTTGCTATGTGTGATTCAATTCAAGCTGATAATTCTAATGCTGATGTGATTTCTTGTAAGGTTTTGCATGTGGATGATTCAACAATTATAGATGCTCTTGTAGCTGAAAATCTTAAAGTTGATGAATCCCCAATTGTCCAGTCTGTATCTATTCAAGATTAGCCTGGTTCTTACATTGCCGCAGCGAGAGGCTCACGACCAAAACCAAGTGCAGCGAGAGGGTCGAAACTAGATCCAAGTATATCAACGGCGAACTTTCGTTCGGTATTTTTAGAAAATTTGTGTAAAGGTGTTAATGTTTCCATTCCAAGGAAGGTTGTTGAAATGGTTAGTACCCGATTTGCTAATACTTTGTATAGTTATTTCATTTGTAAGCGTATTGCGTTTTCGGTTATAGAATACTATGTCCAAAATAACTAGGGTAAATATGGTTTGACTAGAATAATGATGAACTCCAAAAGTTTTTTCTTCTTTAAATTCAAAACTTTAAAAGGTTTGGAGGATGTTCTTGGGAATGGGCCATGGATGAACCGTAACAGCCCTCTCATTCTTAAGAAATGGTCTATGAGTATGCGTTTATGTAAGGAAGAGTTCACCCATATTCTGATATGGGTTAAAATCCATAATGGTCCTATTCAGGTTTTCTCCGAATATAGCCTTAGCATTATCGCGTCTCAAATCGATAAGCCTATTATGTTGGACTCCTATACGTTCACAATGTGTATTGAGTCATGAGGAAGAAGTAGTTTTGCTCACTGTTTGATTGAAATTAATGAGGAGGATGTTCTTAAAGAGAGTCTTTTTATTGGTGTTCCTTTAATTGAGGATATGGGGTTTACAATTGAAACTGTTACTATTAAGTATGAATGAAAGCCTCCTCATTGTGACCTATGTAAGAGTTTTGGTCATGTTCATGATCATTGCCCTAAAAAGGTGTCGATTCCTATTACTGTGTTACCCCTGTTGTTCTTACTCTTATTGTTTACTTGGTAAAAAAATGTTAGGTACGAGCCAAAGGTGACCTTTGTCAAATGTCGGTCTCAGATAGTAGTAATACAATAAAACTTTATCAGAATACCCTAACTCATTCACTATACCATTAAGAATATGGATACTAAAATCATTAACCTTTAACAAATCAATATGTGTTACCTTCCCACCGATTATACCGTTTACAGCAGGTCTGGGGAGAGAACAATCCACCCCTATGTGTCATAGTCAACGAAAACAATTCAAGGTAACAAAATAAAACCAAAAAAAAAAAAAACAATAGCTCAAGTAAAACATAAGCCTTCCAATTTGTTTGAAAAACACGCGTCTAACAAAAAAGAATGCGTATCAAATATTTAGGGAAAACTATTTCTCGCAAGTGTAACCAGTCACCAAGGCAAACTCTGCCCTTCCTAGCAATATGTTACGCCCATCAATGTCAAATACGATATTTGCAATCAATACTCTTAGTGAGGCCGGGCCTGTGATGGTGAAGAACAATAAAGATGATGTGTGTGTAGTGTGTGTTTATGATCGGTGTGTTTGTTTGTATTTAGTGTTTTGTAGTTCAGTTTTTGTGTTTGATATTAGTTATTGTGTTTGGTATTCTGTGGTTACCTCGTTGGTTAAACTGGCTTAGGAAATTTTTGAAGAGTAATGAAAACTCGCGAATTAAATAAGAAAAAGTCAACACATGGTTTTTTGATCGAATGACATAAACGAATTATGAAAAAATAAAATAATTCTTTATTACTTTTGTCTTTTTTGTAAAAGACAAAACTATAAATTTATTGAGTAAAACCTTGTTTGAATCGAGTAAAAACATTTTTTGACGTAAATAGTAACTCTAAAAGCGTACGTGTTGATATTCTAATGGAATCGCGGTTTTCCAATTTTCGGCAATCGCGACTTCTTTATTTGGGAATTTTTCATTACATGCTTATTAGGTGAGATAAAAACAATGTCTTGGCTCATAGCAGTCTTTGGCCCTAAAAGAAAACTACTTTCATATTCCCATTGCTATGTGCAATTCCCGACCTAACTAAGAAATACGAACACGAACACAGAAAGTACATACTTTTACACAAAAGCAACTAGCAACCAACCACGAACTATGATAATCTACAGGGTAGGCTAAGGTGTAACGAAACATATTTTAGTGGTGTAAGAAATGAAAGGAATAGCTTAGGAGGTTTTTTTAGAGGTGTCTTACTCTAAAGATGAGAGTAAACAAAGATTTTTATACGGCATTTAACTAACCAGTGTGGTTAGTTAATATCACAATATTTTTGTATAGGCTTTTTGGTTTAATCTTAGAAATTTACCGGTCTAGACAAGTCACTCCAACTATATCAATAATACTTATTATGGTGGTGATGACATAAAATAACGTCTATTTTATAGCATCATTTATCCCGACTAAATTGCTCGTCCTATATTATTTTATGCATGAATTGGTACTTAATTGTTTATATTTGTTATTTGCAGTAAATATGGAGCAATTGGTGAAGTGTAACTAAAAGGCACGCATTTTGAAGCTTAAATGAAGAAATCTTAAAGACTATTGATCTGACATCTAATACGTCGTATCCAAGCAGAAGTACGGACGTATCTTGCCTTGACTTCACAAGCAACCACGAAGATTTGAAGACCAATACGCCGTACCTAGAAGACCCTATACGCTGTATTGAAGATCTGAGTATCTAGAATATTCTAGATATTATAATCGTAGTCCCTCCTCTAAGAAAAACCCAATTTGACGTCTTGCACTCATCTAATTCGGGTATCGACTTAATTCGAGCAGGCTAAAAATACCGAACCCTACTCACCAATTTGAGTGTGCAAAATATTAGAAGACTGACAGAAGGCAGTAACCACCAGATTCGATTTTTAGAAGAAAAGAGAAGCTACGAAGGTCTCGCAACGCCTTTCAATCCATAGGAAAACCCTTGTAAATTCTTATACTCTAAATACGCGTTCGGTTGTTGGTATCATTCATTAACTTGGTTAGGTTACCTTAATCATTCATCTATGATATTTGTATTCGTTACAATGGTTATTGGCTAATACCTTTAGGTATTAGCCATGTTTATGATACTTTAACGTTTTGTTTATGTTTATCTCGATTGCATCTTATAAGTTGTGTGTTACTTTATGTTTATCAATTTATACTCGTTTATGTGCTTAAGTATGCGACCTATCATTCAACTGGATCTAGAAAGTGGACCAAGTAGACTAGATGTCGGGATAGCTCTCCATATCTGCTATTTATATATCTAGAGTAATAGGATCACAAATAACGTGTTGTCTTTGCTCTTGGTTTAGTAAACAAGTTAGACTAGCAGGTGACCTAGGATCAATAAATAACGTTCTGATTCCCTGAGTAAAGATCTGGACAAGTGGACTACTAGTATATAAAGGGCCGTTAAGCAGTAAGTTAGTAAAGTCTCGATGAGCTAGGATTCAGTAAGATCAACATTATTGTCTCCTAAGATAAATTATAATGAACCACGATTGCTTTATGCGGATGTGATTAATTGTGACAGAATTGCCATGTCTAGGTTTTAGGAAGAAGTACCGCCTAAATCTAGGAATGATATATCAGCAACGAGATAAGACAACCATTGCACTTATATACTAAAACCTGCATTTTATTAGATTAAACATGGTTAGTACGTTTTCCTTACAATAGGCTTGACTGCTTCTCTATCTTCTAAATATCGGCTTGTGTGTGTTAATTGCCCAATCTCAGTCTAGGTAAACCAAAACTCGTGTCAATCTCTCAGGCCGAAAACCCCCCTTTTTGCGTTAGTTTTTGGTTTAACTTATGTATAACATAGAATAAATTAGGACTAACTTAGATAAGTGAAATACTTGTAGATTTAAGTATTAACACTCGCTCTTAGTGATCGACACCCTACTTACCAACGAACCTACATTTGATTGGGTACACTACCCGTTAGTGTTGTTTTAGGTATAGTCGGCAAAATATAAATAGTAAAACTTGATAATAAATATTACCTACGTACAACGACACATCAGGTGGTCTCGAATAGTATACCAAGCCAAGTTCTAAAGTTTACTGCAGTCACCGGCACACTCATATATTTGTGGATTTTTTGGTAAAATGGGGGAAACAGAATAAGCTTAATCCTCACAATATGGAAATAAGGGTTATGTGTGTGGGTCATGCAACTAATAATCAACAAAAACATGCTAAAAATTTTAAAAATTTAAGCATAAATTAGGCACATTTTTGTGAATATAAGGACAAGTAGCGTTCTAATTCTCCTCCCCTTACTTGAGATATACAATGCCTACGTTGTATAAATTTAAAATGAAATTTGGAAAATATAAAGAATTAGAACGAAGGCTCCCCTGGGACTTGCTCGGTATGATCCTCCATGATGAGTTTATGAGCAACTATGTGTCTTGTGAAAAGCGTCTGAATACTAGCATGACTATAACACACATAAGATTATAGATTATATAGATACCACCAGTTTCTTCATTCACGTTTAAGTACTTCTCTGTATTAACATAAGAAAATCACAGCAATTGTATCTACAAATAAACGTCGGTAAGAATAAGAAAATAAAAATGATAACTGTACAGGAAAGTTGATACGCTGTATCTATATTAATGGATACGCCGTATTGAAACTTGTAAGAAAAATATCCAATACGGATCAGATGTCAAATACGCCGCATTCAGAATCCTGAATACGCCGTATTGACGAGTCTGACAATAAAGTTTTTAAAAGTACTGAAAAATAAAAGGATAACGTCCAGTTTATTCAATACGTTGTATCCAAGAGGTTGGATACACCGTATCGACATACTGGGAAGACAAACTCAATACAATAAATTGAAATAACATTCCAGGTTGTCTCCTGGCAAGCACTTTTGTTTATTTGAAGAGTCTTTAAGTTAGATTCCCTTCAACTAAGTCCATCTCGTGAATGCTCACGTGTCCACGTGTGAGCCATTCAAACATCTTCTCGTCCTTTATATATTCGGGACCCAAATTCAAGACTCCTTTGTAGAAACCTTTAAGCTTTTGATACGAGTGCGAATTTCCTTCCAATCTGTCACGTGCACTTACTTGAAGTAACGGCCTAATCTTGTTACATTATTTGTTAGAAAGGTGTTTAAACCTTGGATGCGATCGGGCCATTTGATAAGTTACACTATCATCACCATTATGAATGGTAATAAATCCATCGAACCGTCTTGCATGAACACACACAACCCTACAAAATGGTTTCCCAAAAATAACATCTCCCATGTCTTTATCGCGGTAAGCATCCATATTCTCACGGCTTGCATTCATGACATATATCATCAGTAGGTTCCTTCCAAATCCTATTTTCTAACTATGATTTTTCATTAATCCATGACACTTTATTATTCCATTCGTAGATCCATGCATTTTTATATTCATCATAGTCCTTAATCCTGGTAGAAAAATCCCTTAGTAGCACATCAACACATTTGTGAATAAACAAAATAAACCCTTGAATACTTTGTGCATAAGTTTCTCCAAGTCGTCATATACCGTAATCATATCCTGAATATTTCAGCAATTTCATTACCTTCACGCAAATTTTCCTTTTCAAGATCATAAAACTCATCATACGTTAATACTTCTTCATCATCACCTCTTTTCTAATAAATCCATAGTGCATTCTTTGTGTACCAAATCCATTGTCTTATGGTTTTTAAATTTGGAAGCTAACCAATTTGCAAATTCAACATTAGTTGGATCGCATTCCACGTCGGTGTTAAGTCCATTTACCTCCAATCGCCTTTTTATCTCTATATATTCTTCGAATTGCTTCCTATAGCTTCAAATTAACCATGTAGCAACTACACCTTCCACGATTTCTTTATCAACCTTTTTATGATCTTCGAATTTGAGGTCTAGCCATTGCTCTGAAGTTATGTCAATGAGTTTTAACAATCTATTATCAATTAGAATTATAGCTTCAACAAACATTCTCTCATATTCATCATAACACTGTCGTGGCTCATAAATATCAAGATCAACAATTAGGGTCTATGCCTAGGGAGTTGTAAAACTTCATGTAGAAGTCTTACGAGACCCCACATCATGTTCGTTCGCATCTTCATGATCTAAACCGCTGAAGGTGTTAGTACGTAGTTCCTTGAGAAATTAGCCCTTTAGTTCAAAGTTATCCTTCTCTTCAATTTTAGACCTAGAAACCCCTGATCCATAGTCAGCTCGGGTCTTGCTCATGTATTGCTCTATAGTTTCTGCCATTGTTTCCGTAACTTCTTCCTTCGAGTATTCTTGGTCATAAAGTAAATTGAAATCAGGCGATCTCAATTTGACAAGACTTAGTGTCTTGAAGTGTCTCCTAGATGATCAAAATTCTCGTTCAGGTTCTTTGTAAGGTGTGAATAGTTTGTTTGTTGAACTCCATGTCATGCACTACCTGAAACAATGGGTAAACAATTAGTAGGATAGGCTCTTTAGGATAGAAAATTTTTTAGCACGGGAATCAAATATAAAACTAAGATTCTGATTTTGTTTTAGATGATCGATACGCCATATACAATAGAAGTGAATACGCCGTATTAACCTTTTGAGTAAATACGTTGTATTGGAAAGAAAGTTGGATACGCCGTATCCAATGGTAGTGGATACGCTGTATCGAGTTATCTACCAGAACAGTGTATTAGGAAAACAATTAAATACGCAAACAAATATACAAGCAAACAATTAAACTAACAAATATACAAAATATACAGAATATACACTAATCTAATTAACACTACTCCTAATGGTTAGGTCTAATGTTAAAAACCAAAATATAAAATAAAAATCAAGATTAATTTTCACTCCCCCGCAACGGCGCCAAAAAAACTTGATGTGTCGTTGTGTGGTGTATATATTTTTATGATTCAAGTTTTAAATTTAAATTTTGCCGACTTAACCAAAAACAACACTTTAACGGGCAGTGTACCTGGTCGATGGTAGATTTGTGGTAAGTAGGGTGTCGAACACTTGAAGCGAGGTTAAATCTCTCAATTTATTAATATTTTAGTTTACTTATCTAAGCTAATTCTAATCTAAGTCAAACCTATGCTAATCCTATATTAGTTCTAATACTAATTCTAACAGGTAAAAAGCGGGGTTTTAACCTGAGAGACTGGCACGGGTTTGGTGGTGACTATAATCAATTCAAGACACTTTAACCCACGCAAGCAAATTAACAGAAGATAAAAGAGCGGTCGAGCCTTATGATAGAAAACTGTATTAGCCATCATTAATCCGATTAGAAGTTGGTTTGTTTATTCAGTGCAATGATTACTTATCTCGAAGAGGCGTATCATTCTTAGACTTAGGCGGGACTTCATCCTAAGACCTAGACACATTAATTCTGTCATAATTAAAGCATCCGCATAAAGCATCCTTATATATTGATTATAATTCATCTTAAGGATTAAAGCAACAGTGATCTTGTTAAACCTTAGCTCATAGAGACTTTACCCACTTACTACTTAATGGCAATTTATACTCTAACAGTCCACTTGTCCAACTATCCAATGGAATCAGAACATTACTTGTTGAATTATCTAGAATTCACCTTCTAGTAAACATGTTTTTAAACCAAAGGCAAGTTTCTGTTATACTAGTTAAGCAAGATGTGTATCCTTAGCATGATTTTGGGACTATACTTTTGTATCCTTGATTCTGATGTATAATCACTTTATAGAGAGCTTATCCCGGCATCTTAGATTAACTTGGTCTGTATAACTATATCCAGTTGATGATAGGTAGCATAGACAAGACGTAAACAAGTATAATTGATAACATAAATTATAGCATACAATGATAAATTATGAAATCAAGATCTAAAAAAACTAAACATTTAGATCTTCATAATAATGGCTAATACCCAAAGGTATCTAGCTTCAAACATTATAATTATACAAGAGTAATGGCTTATCCAAGGTAAAACTAACCGTACCGTTAACGAATGATACAAAAACTGATCGATTACATAATGTATAAGTAAGTACATGTTTGTCTAATATGGATTGGTATGCGTTGCAAGACCTCTTCAAATCTTTTTCTCCTTAAAAATTGACTTTGGTGGTTGAGGGTATCGAGAAGAATATGATTTAGCACACTTAAAAACTCGTTTTTGGTTTTGTATTTTTAGGGTCTAGAGTCAATGTCGATGCGGCGTATCCAAGGTTGTGGATACGGCGTATTTGGTGTTTCTTGGAGTAGGGACAACGCTTGATATCTTCCAGAATATTCACATACTATATCTCTAATACAGCATATTGGTCTTCTCTGGATATGGATAATGATCATTATGTACTTAGTGTTATTTGTGTATTGGTAGAGTGGCCGCATTATTTTGTTTGATTTTTGAATTGTTGTGTTTCTGTGGTTCTTTATGTCGCTTAGTTTTTCTTCTTGAGTGAGAGGGGTTGTGCTTTTCCGTGTATGCATTGTTCGCACTCGTCTGAGTGTGTTTGGTATGTTAGAGTTTTTTTGGTTTTTTTTGTTCTTGAGTTTTTGTCGTACCTCATTTTTGTTTATATTTGATGTTTTTTTGTTTTTGATTTTGGATGTGAGGTCTGTGATTCCTTTTTGTTATTTTGATACAGTTCCTTTTTATTTCTGAGGTGTTTGTTTGACTCTATTTTTGTCAGCTTTTATGTTATGCTTTTGCTTTCTCTTTGTGTAGTTATGGCTTTCTTCTTTGGTGCTGCTTTTTCTTGGTCTTAGTTTTATTTTTGGAATGTTTTTATGATTTAGATTGACGTTGTATTTTTTTTAGAGTCTTAGGCACAGATTCAAGGTTCTTCATTGATGGATACGCCTTATTGGTTGTCAAAATTGTATTCTTCAAAATATTTTGTTTAAGTTCTAGATTGCGCCAGGGCCTTTTGCTATAATATTCACCAAGTACTCCATTTTTACTGCAATTCTTCATATATAATCGATTATCGTATCAATTCTGTACAATAATTTATACATAAGGAGTTATTTACATGGGATAAATGATGCTATAAAATAGACGTTATTTGATGTCATTAGTAACACTCAAAAACCAAGTGTGGGTATTTACTATGTGAATAAGTATGTGAAATATGAAAGAGCGTGATCCATTTTCATGTGTGTGACACTCCCTATTTATAGAGAGGTATTTAGGATTTTAGGGATAGACCCCATGTAGATGATCAACGGTTGTGAGTAGGTCATGTGTTGATCATCTAATGGACAGAAAAGGATGACAAGCTGCATTCCTAGTTTGGTTAGTACGGTTCATATATGATCATGCTTTCCTCATCGTGTGTCTCATAGTGTCACATGTCAGGTACCGTACCATAACCGTTCGGTGACAGTTGTTTACGCTTGCATAGACATGACCTAAGAGGTCTTCTTAGGCCATATGTAGCTTGGGCTTTATCATAAATGTTGATAATAGGCCCAGTTTTGTTGTGTGATTTGTGAATTTGGGCACTAATATCCAAACGCTATTTGAGCTTTATCATAAATGTTTTGGTAAATATCACGAATTTGATTATGAATTGATGTTGAAGTTAGAAGAATATTGGTGGGGCAAGAAAGAATAGAAAGAATCGAGTGAAGAAGCTTAGAGCAGTTATTTGCCTGACGAAGATTGGAAGTATTATGAACGTACAAAGTCTGGTGTTAATTCTAATTATGGCACTTATAACAATGTTTGTCAAATGTATAAATATCATGCAAGAATAAATAATAAGAATGATGCAATTCAAGCGAATCGAGAATGGTTTGATGATCATGAGCCAATAGAAGATGATGATGATGATATCGGGGACTTAGATGATTACTTGATTCCAAAAGATGCGCCTTAATTAGGATACCTTACAAGAAACCACCAACATTCAAATCTAAAACTTACAAGAAACTACCAATGCTCAAATCTAAAAATTTTGAGGTCGTAAAATACTCATTCTGGCTAGCGGAAGAATATGTTGCTATTTAGGAATATAAGTATGATATTTGGGTAAGAACTGAAGAAAATGTGTCTAACGTCTACCAAGATAAAATGTGGCTATTAAGGGATATGAGTATGATATTTCGGTAAGAACGGAAGAAAATATGTCTCATGTCTACTAAGAGATTTTTTGCAAGAAAGATGAAGGGTAGTTCATGACAAGGACAACGTAGAGCTGAAGGGAGTCTAACTTAAAAATTCTTCAATAAAAAAAAGTGCTTGCCGGTAGACAACTCGAAATGTTATTTCAAATTTTGTATCGATTCACTGTCTGCCTAGAATTTCGATACGACGTATCCAACCCCGTAGATACGGCGTATTGAATACCCTAGGCAAATTATCTTTTTATTTTTTTCAATACTTTAAAAACTTTATTGTTAGACTTGTCAATACGGCGTATTCATAATTATGAATGCGGCGTATTTGACCTTTGACCTGTATTTAGTTATTTTCCTTAGAGGTTTCAATACAGCAAATCCTCCACCAGGGATACGACATATCGACTGTACAGTTATCGTTTTTATTTTCTTATTCTAACCAACATTTATTTGGAGATACAATTGCTGTGATTTTTTTTATGTTAAGACAGGAAAGTACTCAACGCGAATTAAGGAAGTGGTGGTGTGCTTATAATCTGGAATCTTATTTTTGCTAGTCATGCTGGTATTCAGACACTTTTTCAACACACATAGTTTCTCATATAGTCATCATGGAGGATCATACCGAGCAAATCTCAAGGGAATTTTCGTTCTAATTCTTTATATTTCATGTATTTCATGTTAAATTTATACAACATGGGTGTTGTATATCTTAAGTGAGAGGAGGAGAATTAGAACACTACTTGTTCTTAGTTGCATAACCCGCACACATAACTCTTATTTCTATATTGTGAGAATTAAGCCTATTTCGTTTCCCCCATTTTACTAAAATTCCACAAATATATGAGTGTGCTGGTGGTTATAATAAACTTTAGAACCTGGCTTGGTATACTATTCGAGACCACCATAATGAGTATTATTTTTATAATTAGAGTGACTTGTCTAGATTGGTAAATTTCTAGGATTAAACCAAATAGCCTATGTCGTTTACAAATATTATGTGATATTAACTAACTGCATCGGTTAGTTAACCCCCGTATACAACCCTTTTGTTACTCTCATTTTTAGAGTAAGATACCCCTAGAAAAACCTTCTGAGACATTCATTTTGTTTCTTACACCACTAAATATGTTTCGTTACACATTTACACCTTAGCCTACCCTGTAGATTAAAGTTCGTGGTTGGTTTCTAGTTGCTTTGTGTAAAAGTATGTACTTCATGTGTTCGTGTGCGTATTTCTTTACTTTGGTTAGGTCGAGAATTGCACATTGCAATGGGAATGTGAAAGTAGTTTCTTTTATTTTTTGTGTGTTTAATACTTTCACTGTTATTTTTATTTTTGAGTCATGAGCGTTATGAAATTATTATCCAGATTTATTATGATTGTGAAGTGGTGAAATTTTACACCTTTATTTGTTTTCTAGTTGTTTAAAAAAATCGAAAAAATAGAAAAATACAAAAAAATGTAAGAGAGAAAAAAAGGAGAGGATTGTGAGATAATCGGTTCGTCTAAATTTAACCGATTTTATTATTTATGAGATAATCGATTATTCGTTGGTACTTACTATAAACCAACGATGTAGAGTATTGTTATATATTATTAGAAGTTGGTCGCAAAATTAACCAACTATGTGTTTTTTGTATTAAGTGGTAGATATCGTCACTATTATTATACTATATTATGGATGAATGGGAGTTGCTTATTATGGGAACGCCAACTAGGTTTGTTTTTAATGATTATTGAGAATGATGATTAAGACATCTTTGATTCTAATTCGTGTCTACCAAACAAAGCGTGTGTTTTTCGTGTTAAAGCGTGAGTTAGTCGGTGATTTGTGTATTTTTCAAGGTTGTGGTTGGGAAAGTAGCTAGAAACATTATTGTTTATTGGTTGGACTTAATCTATCTGTTTCATTATTTTATTCAACTCCAATTATATATGTTTCCCATGCCTAATCCCGACCCTATATTATTTTTCATCCTAACCTTTGGTTTACTCGAATGAGGTATTTGAGCAATCACATATGTCTCATTTATGGATTTGAATGTGTATGTGTGATTTTATCACCCTTGTTGGTGTAATACTATTGGTGAAGATTACTTAATCCTATTCTTTAGTTTATTCGAGTTA
>BQNB010042889.1:4152-29146 GCA_026074375.1 Tanacetum coccineum | reverse complement strand
AGAAACTTGGATAATGTGTCTGGGAAATTTTTGATGTATCCAAGGTTTGTACAAGTGTTTTTGAATCAACAACTTGATGGGCTGGCAACTCATAAGAGAATTTATATTGCACCCTCTCACACTAAAGATATTTAGAAATATGAGAAGGGTAGGCAAAGGTTTTTCTGGTAGAGTAACACTTTTATTTCCAACAATGGTGGTACAAAACCAATCAGAATTGGGTGAAAGTTCAGCAAATCCAACTGATCCCCATCACACACCCACCAAAAGACACAAAAACCTAGGAAGCCTAAAAGAAAGGACACTCAAGTACCTCAGCCTAGTGATCCTAGTGAAAATGTTGCAGATGAGGCTGTCCATAAGGAGTTGGGTGATAGTTTGGTGAGGGCTGCCACTTCTGCTTTTTGCTTAGAAGCAGAGTAAGACAGTGGTAACATAACTAAGACCCGATCCAAGGCAACACCTAATCAATCTAGTTCCCTATGAACTACTTCAGGTGGTGGTCCCAGGTGCCAAGAAACCATGGGGGATACTACTGCTCGAACTAGGTTTGAGAGTGTATCTAAAAATTCTAATGATTCACTGCTCGCAAGAGGTAACACACTTTGAAGTGATGAGGATAGACTTAAACTTGATGAATTAATGGCACTATGTACCACTTTACAAAAGAGAGTTCTTGATTTGGAGAAAACAAAGACCACTCAATAGAATGAGATTGATAGTTTGAAAAGGAGGGTCAAAAAGCTTTAAAAGAAAAGTAGGTCAAGAACTCATAAGCTAAAGAGATTATACAAAGTTAGTTTGACAGCTAGGGTAGAATCCTCTGGAGATGAAGAAAGTTTGGGTGAGGATGCATCCAAACTGGGGAGGAGGATTAATGCTATTGATGCAGATGAAGACATTACTCTGGTTAATGTTCAAGATGATGCTGATAATGAGATGTTTGATGTTAATGTTTTAAATGGTGAGGAGGTGTTTGTTGCAGGGCAAAATGAAAATGTTGTTGACGAAGTAGTTGTTGCTGCTCAAGTTAGTACTGCTGCAACAACTGTTACAATAACTACTGAAGAAATTACTTTGGCTCAAGCACTTGAAGCATTAAAAACTTTAAAACCCAAGGTAAAAGGGATTGTTTTTCAAGAGCCATCTACAACAACAACAATAACAACAATTTCTTCACAACAATCACATGATAAGGGTAAAGGAATAATAATAGATGAACCTATAAAGCCTATGAAGAAGAAAGATCAAATCAGTTTTGATGAAGAAATTGCTTTAAAGTTACAAGCTGAATTTGATGAAGAAAAAAGACATGCAAGAGAGAAAGCTGAAAAAGAAAAAGAAGCCAATATTGCTTTGATTGAAGAATGAGATGATATTCAAGCAAAGATTGATGCTGATCATCACTTGGCTAAAAGATTGCAAGCACGAGAACAAGAAGAGTTGTCTGATGCAGAAAAGGCTACATTATTTCAACAACTCTTAGAGAAAAGAAGAAAGTATTTTGCAGCTAAAAGAGCAGAAGAGAAAAGAAACAAACCACCAATAAAAGCTCAACAGAGACAAATAATGTGTACTTACCTAAAGAACATGGAAGGATACAAGCTCAAAGATTTGAAGTCAAAAGGGTTTGATTCTATTCAAGAGATGTTTAACAGAGCATTCAAAAGGGTAAATACATTTGAAGACTTTAGAACCGAGTTGGTGGAAGGAAAAGAAAAGAGAGCAGGAGAATAGCTGATGCAAGAGAATGCAAAGAAGCAAAAGATGGAAGATGACAAAGAAACAGCAGAGCTTAAACAGTGTTTGGAAATCATTCCAGATGAAGAAGTTTGATGTTATACCTTTAGCTGTTAAGTCTTCAAGTATTGTTGGCTGAAAGATTCATAAAGATGGAAGAAAAAGCTATTATCAAATAATGAGAGCTGATGAAAAGTCTCAAATGTACATGATCTTTAGTCATATGCTTAAAAGTTTTAGCAGGGAAGATTTAGAAGATTTGTACAAGTTGGTAAAAGCTAAATATAAGTCAACAAGACCAGTGGAAGACTTAGATTTGTTGTTATGGGGAGATTTGAAAACAATATTTGAACCTCATGTTGAAGATACATTATGGAGAAATCAATAAGATTACAAAGTATTGGATTGGAAGCTGTATGACTCCTGTGGAGTACATTCCTTGAGGATGCAACATATGCATATTCATATGTTGGTAGAGAAGAAGTATCCTCTTATACCATCTACACTTTCTATGATGTTGGAAAAGAAGCTTCAAATTGATTATGAAAGTGAAATGGCTTATCAGCTTCTTAAATTCGTTGTGAAACAACTTAAGAAGTAAAGAAGTGTTTGGAAGTATCCTCCTGGTGTTGATGAAGCTTTAAATGAAGAAACTTGATGATTTTAAAGAAGAATATCAAGTTTAGGGGAGGATTGTTGGGATTAAAAGTCTTCTTAATGCTCTTAGAATTATTGCTGCTCAAGTTTATGTTAATACTGCTCTGATGAAGTTAGTGTTGCTCATGAACTTCAAAGAAAATATACTAAGTAGTTACTACTGCTTGTACAAAAGTTAATACTGCTAGTGAAAGTTACTACTGCTAGTACAAAGACTGCCTGAAGTTAATGCTGCTGAAGAGTTACTACTACTTAAGAAAATATTCTAAGTAGTTAATACTGCTAGTATTAAGTTAGTACTACTAGTACTAAGTTAGTATTGCTAGTGTCAGTTAGTACTGTTTGTTAGTACTGCTTACTTGATATGTATTAGTTATTTATAGAAAAGATTTTATATACTTAGGAAAGTATTGTAAGCCGAGTAGGACTCCTTGGTGTATAAAAGGAGGTCCTAGGGCATAGAGATTGATTGTATCAAAACCCGTACCAAAACCAAAAATCAATCTTAGACGTATAATTCATAGCTTCAAGGTCTTTGTAACCCTAATACTTTGAGAGTATTCGTATTATTATTAATAATATTGGAGCTTGTTTGTTGAATTATATGTTCATTGAATTACTGTTTCATTGATAATTCTTCTTAATATTAAAGATTAGATTCCGCATAATCTTTAATACATTCAAACAAAGCTTTTACTATAGTTGTGTTAGATTTATCTAATATAACTAAACTTTAAACAAGCTTAAGGAATTCGATCTATTGAAGTGGGATCAACAAGAACTTTAAGTTGCGACTATAATTAACAAGATGAGAGAAGGACGATTGAGATGGTTTGGGCATGTCAAAAGGAGACCAAAGCCAACACTTGTTAGGAGATTGAAGTCTATTACTGTCGATGGCTTGAGGATAACGGGTAGACGAAAGCTCGGGTGAGGGGATAGACTAAAGCTTGACTGGGGAGCTTTTTTTACGCGTAGGCCCTTCTAGTCTTTTAGAAGTTCATGCATGTAGGATTTCAGGCTTTCATTCTTTTTAGGCTTTCCGCCTTGTTCTTCAGTCGCTAAACCGCTACAAGAACTAAAGTTAAAACATCTTTGGTCTTCTAAGAACTCTGAAGGAGTTAGTGCTAAACTATTTTTAGCAAAGACAATTTATACTTAGCGATTTTTATGTTCAAATCTAACAAGACTGAATGGGTCACTGAACTGACACTAACACATCAGCATATTTTCTTTATGATAAAAAGAATCCCTTGACCTTTTTGCTTTCTTGCATTCCTTAGCTACATGCCCAAACTCTTTGCAGTTGAAACACTAAATCCTAGGTTGTTGCACCATCTGACTTCCTATAATTTCCCTACTCCCAGCAACATTAACAGCCCTCTAATTCTCATACTGCCCAGTCTGTCTGTCATACCCAGTTCTTCTTTCAGTTCTTAGAGTATTCTCAACATTCTTATTCCTGGTGTTTGATGAAGTTATGAGGTTGTTGTTGGTAGGTTAATATTTTCTTAAAGGATGTAGAGATTAATTCCATTAGCTTTTGAATTTCCTTATCTCATGGAGTCTCTTCTTCGTCACTGACTTCATGATCTAACTCAAATGGTGGAGAAGGAGCTTTAGCAATCTCTTTTGCTTTGCTCCTGGCAGCAGCATGTGATTTGGTTGATGAGTTTTGAGTGTAGTAAGTAGGTTTTGGTTAAGTATGGTAAATTGGTTATTGAGTAGCAGCAACAAGTGTAAGTGGGTTAACATTCGTTGCTTGTCTTTTAGCAGCAACAAGTGTAAGTGGGTTAACAACCACACAACGACACATCAAGTTTTGGAGCCGTTGCCAGAGAGTAAAAATTTAAATCTTTATTTTTAATATTGATATTTTGGTTTATAACATTAGATTATCCTATCCCTTCGGAGATCTAGTGGTATAATTCTATATATTTGTTTGTTTAATTGTTTATTAGTTTAGTTGTTTGTTTGTTTAATTGTTTTCTAAATACACTGTTCTGGTCGATAACCTGATACGACATATCTACTTTCATTGGATACGGCGTATCCAACTTTCTTGTCTAATACATGGTATTCATTCAAAAGATTAATACAACGTATTCAGATCCATTGAATACGGCGTATTGATAGAAGCTTAAATTTTCCGTGTTTGATTTCCGTGCTTAATTTTCTATATTTCTTCAGAGCAAATCCTGCTGATATCTTTACCTTTGTGACAGATCATACTTATCAGAGCTAGTTGATTGAAGAAGATACTACAAGAACTATGGCAGAATAAATTTTAAAGAAATACATGGAAAATGCTCAAGCTGAATCAAATCCTACTAAACCAAATTCCGAAGACGACATAAATATTGAACTTAGCAAGGAATTTCTGAATGAATTAAAAAATAATGCATACCACGAAATGTTTGATGAAGACGTGGTGGACCACATTGCCAAGGTTCTTGAATTACTTAATTTAATCAAAATTCCTGGTGTGGACTCCCATCGACTATGAATGAAGGTTTTTCCTCTCTCACTGGCTGATGATGCAAGACAATGGTGGATAAATGAGGGGGAAGGAAAAATTACCACTTGGGAAGAGCTAGTGGAGAAATTCTTTTGTAAATTCTATCCCAAATCCATGATAGGCTGAAGCCATGAAATATTGGACGAAGGGGATAACTGGGGGATTGATTCACTTAAATTCATAACGCGAGTAATTTCATCATTCGAGAACCATACGAAAGTAGATGGAAGGACTAAAAAGGAAAATTTTACTTGATTACCTTGAGGCTACACCAACTCTGTAGACGTCTACATCTCTAACACTTTGTGTACACATACTTTTCTGGATATCTAAAACCTATAACATGTATCTCTTTATATACTAGAGATATCTAGGTTTACAAGGAAACATAATAGATACAATAAGGAAACTAAATCTTTTAATCTTTATTTTTATTCTTCTTGAGCATATCTTTTAGTATCTTCTGATATCTTCCATCTTTTGTAGAATATACTCCACCAGCTTGAAGAATCTCTTATTGTCGATTTAGGTCTTTCTTTAAGTCCTTCTTGCTCATTCTGTTTTGTCTTATCAACTCAAATATAATTCCTAACAATCTTCCCCTAGTTGATAATGACAAACCCAAATAAGCACGAACTTCCCCTGAAGTTAATATACGAATGAAACTTCCCCTTAAACTATCCCCAGTCTACCCAAAGTTGGCAAATCATCAAATCTTCTTCCCCTTTTTGTCAATATCAAATAGGAGACTAAAGTATGCAACTTTGATCTTCACAACTACGAACCACTATCACACTTCTAATTCAGCCTTCCAACAACTCAAATTACCCTCCATGACGCGCCTTTAAGATAAATGAACTTGAGCAGTAGAAACTTAAACTAGCAGTAGTAACAACTAGCAGTAGTAAAAACCTTCACCTCAATGTAGCAAATAAATGGTTAAACACTTTAAACATTAAGCATCCCCAGGGGTGAAACTACCAAAAGTAAACCCATTTTCTTAAATCTCAATTCTGTAAGCTCTATGTAATGATCACTGATGAAGAAAACTAAGTATAACGAACTTGATGCTGAAGTATAATAACCAAAACTTGTGACTTATGTCTTGCACTATCCACGTGACTTTGAACGTATACCCAAAACCAATGTATAGGGAGACCGCAACCCTTGACAATTTATCCCATCTTCTATCGAATACATAACCAAAGTGATAGCAAATGTGAGCATTGACCACCATAAGAAAAATCACACACCTTTGCTAGATTTGTCAATTCTTTGTCATATCGTGAACGCACAAACAAGTTATCTCCAAATGTAGTCAGCCATTCGAGATATGATAAGAACACAAACCCAAATAATTCCACTTCACTGTCAAATAGATGAAAAATAATAATCTTCGTAACCAATTTAAACCATGAAATAAAAACACAAACCTAAATGATTCCCACTTCACCGTCAAATAGATGGATAAATAAAAATTTCGTAACCAAATATACACCATGAAAAAAAAAAAAGCTTGTAATCATTTGAATTCTCCTTTAAATCCCAAACAGTAACAATCAAACGAGAATCTTCAATAGATATAATTTTACAACAGTAGGTATATGAACCCCAGACACCCATACCTGTTGCCATCGTTTTAACCTTATCATCACTAGGCCTAATATCAACATGAATACTATGAACATACAATTAAAAGAAACTCGTTCAATACCTATTAAATTTTCCTTTTAAGCTGAACAACAACGCAACAGTTTTAACCATGACCGAAACACAGCAAGCACTAATGTTCATTTTTAAAAAAATCTGCCTTTGTCTCCATATAATGTTGAACAACCTGTATATCGACCATTATACAATATCGCTATATCTTCCATAATTTCATCATACCAAAACACGATCATACAGCAAGAAACATAATCTAATCCCAATCCATGAACACTCTAACAAATCATCTCTTCATAACATCCTTTTCTGCTGCAGTTGTGTATAAACAATACAGTACCACAGCCGAAACCCTTAATATAAACCAGACAACGAGCAATCTTCACCAATCACACATCAAACAAGCGTAAACTATAACACCTCGTGTTTTAGGTCATTGTACGACATTATGTAATCCACTAATTATTTTTTAGGTTTTTACGCGTTTGCTTTTAAATCGTAATCGTTAAGCTAAATCGCGTAAACTAAAAATGATCATTCAATGTAAACGGGCATTAAACAATTAAAATAATTACATCAGCAAGTGTTATCTGATTTATGTTAGTGATAATTATTATCATTGCACATTTTAGTTTTTATTGGTTACGTTAAGTGTTTACGTTTCGCGATAAAATACGTTTAAGCCTTCCCAGAAGCACGTTAACTTATCTACGCTTCATCAAATACCCAAAATTTGTACCCAATACTTAAAGTTTATTTAAAACTTCAAGTATTTATCACATTATACATATTCTTCATGAAATAAACAAATCAAACTATACCATGTGCAAGTTATACATTTTAATTAATCTATCCCTACATTATACTTAATATATTGCAGTATCATTAATAAAAGATCAAAACATATCGCCTAACTTAACACAACTATGATTTCGTGGTAATATGACTAGGATGGATAAGATTGACCAAGGATACTGCCACAACTACTTCATACAGCATCTTGCATCAACTTACTCTCATGACTAGCCATATCTTATCAAGATAAGCTTCAACCTTCTTCAACAAGCCTTGCCACCTTGCATGAATCAACTTGACATCAAATATCTTCAAAATATCTTCCTAGTAGTATAAATAAGGGTGCACTTGTGATAGAAAATCTCATACATTCAATCATTCCAAAGAACATCACAAACACACTTTACCTCCGACCTCTTAAAACCCACGGCATGAAACACCCTCCAAACCAAATCCATAGCTTGATTTTCTTTCACCATATTAGTGTTTATATAACATACTTAAGGTATTCTAAAAAGAATTGAAGGGTTGGTTAAGCTTTGAACGGGTTTTTAACAGATATTGCAAGATAGGGTTTTTGGTTTGAAGATAGTGTACTTCACCTTATATTTTTTCAATGCCAATGTTGTTAATCACAAGGGTGGTGATTGTTATTCTTTTCAAACTCCATCCACCCAAGGATATTAAAAGCTAAATCAAACATACCTAAGATTTTATGTGTTCAAATACTTATATCTAGCTAAATCACCATTTAGGATACTTTGACTATATGTAAAATGAAAATATTTACTAAATGATTAATATTTGTGAACTTATTTTACCTGTCCCACATGGAATGCTAATATGATGTTAAAATGGATGTATAAGTGTTTTAACATGTTGTTTAAGTATAAACATGTTTATGAGCAAATTAGGGTTTCTAAAGTTAACTTATGAGTTACAAGTGAAAATGGTAGTTAAACTTGTTATCTTGAACACACTTGAGTAAAGTATGATCTAATGGACTTTATATATGTAAAACATAAGATAGAAATGTTGTGAAGTAGTTGTAATAAGGTTTAATCTTAATGGAACAAAAATCAAGTTTAAAACAGTCTAAATCACAAAACTTTCAACTTCCTGTTTTGTTCGATATATTGAAAGTAGCCATATTATGTTTTATAAATATAGTACATCTCATAAGATCCAAAATGATAAGAAAACTCGGAAAAACGATTAATAACGAAGAAGATACGCTAGTTACGAGTTTACGACGCTAAATACTTTATAAAACAAATTTTATAAAAAGTTACTATTCATGGCAGAAACTTATACTTTGTAAACATCAATAATATGATAAAACTTTCAATTACGAGAACGTGTTCGAAAGAATCGTAAAAAGGAGCATATAAACGCATAAGATACGACTAAAACGTTTTTACGTTTAATTAAAAGTATAAAAACGATTTTATAGCTGATATGAACAGTACAACACATTCATCACAGAATCTCAAAACCTAAAAAGGTTATTTTATGATCACTCTTCTTAAATACGTATAGCGTGGCGTAGAAACGTGAGAAACGGACTTACAACACAAAGTTTAAAGACATTTTGCTAAAGTCGAATTATAAAGCTTTTAACATTATAAATACATTTCATGTAAACGATTAGATGGTGAAATAGCTATATAGAATATATTTGTTATTAGTATTGAAAGGGCTATATTACTAGGGAATTCATAATGACTTCCTTCGGATGGCGTATTGACGATTAGTTGGATTTCGATTTAAAGGTCCTAAACCTCGTAAACGTCATGTCATGACCTCTTAAAATATGATAGCCCGAACGATCGTACGATATAACTAGATAAATTATATACAGTTTTTGTTGAAAGACAACGAACTTGAAACTGATTCAGACCTATATTAACTAGGTTGCATTCAGAGCGTTAGCGTGACTCGTTTTTTACTATGATTTTTCTTATCAGTTTACTCACTCAAGGTGAGTTCATAGCCCCATGTTTTACAATTATTAAATTACAAGTTTTTGGGGTGAGAAACATATGCATGTTTTACAAATTGGACGCAAGTGTACATTTTATCATGATTACGTGTTGCCTAAGTAGCGATAACCCACTATGCCCATGAATCATGAACTGTCAATTACTGGAATGTGAGCGCGAATGATTATAGATAGATCTATTTGGGATTGACCTCCCCGTTCGGGTGACTAGCTATCACTGGAAACGAACGTATATCATGTCGATACTGTGGATTTTACTGTTAAACATCATAACGGGCAATGTACAATAGTTATATATTGTATTCATTATAGTCGAGCTTCGGTGTCCATGAGCCATTAGCCAAACGAAATTGCATTTTGTGATGTCTGCATCTGTTGCATTATCACTGGGAAAGTCTTGCGGTCCTGCATACACATTTACATAAACCTATGAAATTCACCAACTTTATGTTGACGTTTTTAAATGCAATGTTTTTCAGGAGGTCATTAAGCACTGAGGTGGCGGAAGGTATTCCATTGGTGTTATATTTTGAAGTCATGCATTAAATTATTTTTGTCGCATTATATTTTGTAAATCTGTTTAATGGGCGGAAAGTCTTTGACTAATAACAAGTAAAACTAATAAAGCTTCAGCTTTTGGTAACACATACTTTAATAAATCTAAGGTATCATTTTAAAACGACTTTTTTGCTCAGTGTCTTAAAATATTATCTTGTGTTATTGATCTGAGAAGTAACACGCCCCGGACCCTTATTCCGCTGTGACCCAATTTGGGGGTGTTACAGATTGGTATCAAGAGCCAAGGTTATAGAGAACCAGGTCAAATGTTTTTGCTGGACTATAACCGTTTTCAAACATTGCATTCATACAAAGGGGTTTTCACGGGACATACATACACAAATTAGGCATTAGTCGTTAGGCTAGATTGCATGATGAATTGATATTCAAGATTGATATACATTTAAATATAATGTAATTACAATAAGGAGTCTTATATTAGCATACTTAATCGCCAATTTTTTGATTTCAGATATTACATGATCAATTCTGAGCATTCTACAGTTACATACACATCAGTATCCTTTCCAGTTGAGGACGATTCAGACATTGGTTCACCAGGAGTCGATGGACCACCCATTATGCCAGAGGACCCATATGCTTACATAATGGCTGCTTATGAGGTTCCACCATCGCCTGACTACATACCTGGACCCGAGGTTCCACCATCGCCTGACTACATACCTGGCCCGAGAATCAACCATCGCCTTACAAAATATCTGGCCCCGAGGAGCGCAAGTCACCTCCCCCACTGGACTTTGTTCCTGAGCCGATGTACCCTGAGTACATGCCACAGGAGGATGAGATACTCCCGGCCGAGGAGCAGCCACTACCTGCTGCTGCGCTGCTCACCACACTACAGATTCACCAGGATATGTTCCTGAGTCTGATCCGGAGGAGGAGCCGGAGGAGGACAATGAGGATCCCGAGGAGGATCCAGCTGACTACCCGCTGATGGGGATGATGAGATGAGAGGATGAGAACTAGTGACGAGGATGAGGAGGAGGAGGAGGAGCACCCAGCTCCGGCCGACTCTGTCCCACCTGTACACCGTATGACTGCCAGGATATCTATCCGGGATGAGCCATCCATATCACTTCCTCCTAGGGAAGAGGTCGAGAGACTTCTTGCCTTAACCACCCCACCACCATCACCACTTACTCCACTATCATCTCCATTACCACAGATACCATCACCACCATTACCTATACCATCACCACCACCCAATAGCCCTACTCATATTGAGATTCTCGAGAGTTGTTTACCGCTTCGGAAGAGGGTGCGTTTGCTCTCCCACCCTAGTCCATGAGGTCGGTAGAGTCAGCAGTCCCCGCCTGAGCTGCTAGGCAGGACGGACAAGCCATAGCTAGGGAAACCTTATTCTATAAAAAGGGGAGATCTTTTATGATTCATCGAGTATGTAGATATCGCTCCTGGACATCCGATGTCTAGGGAGTTAGACTATGGCATTACGGATACATGGGATGATCTGGTAGGAGCCATCGATGAGATTGCACCGACCACCCTAGAGGGGGTCAATCAATGGTTATACCGTTCTGCCTACCATTGTTAGCAGAGAGACTACCATCAAGTAAGGTATATGGAGATGCTCCAAGATGACGGTCACAACCTGAGAGGGCTAAAGTTAACTTGTTGATGGGATAGGCCTGTTCATCGTCGTTTAGCAGTAATGATAGAGAGAGAGGCTAAGATGGCTCGTGAGGCTTGGGGGCTATCCATGGATGCTAGCGACTATGCATGTTCAGATGTTATGTCATTACGTACTACGGTAGTGGCGCAGAGTGCATTGATTTCAGAGTTACAGTCAGCAGATCACAGGAGACAAAGGGTGATTTCAGAGTTGTTGGCATCAGACCACAAGAGACAGGTTCAGTTGACTAAGACATTGAGGTTGCTGAAAGGACTACAGACACAGATGGTCGAGTTTCAGAGGCAGCATGGACCCGCAAAAGGTCCGGCACAGCCTGATGCACCAGGAGAGGCTGGTAGCAGTTCCTAGATTTGGTTATGTTGTAGCTATGCTATGCAGCCTGTTAAGTATTATGGGTTATTCCCAGCTAGCAGACTGTATAGATCTTTGTTTTGTTTAGCACTAGTATAGGTCTTTTGTTAGGCGTATTATCTACCTTGTACAAAATACCTAAGTTTAGTTACAGAGGGTATATCCCGGCTAGTATGGCTTTAGGTTATTTCTTTTGTCTTGTAACCTAAGAGTAGTAAATCATCTTGTATCTGAACCAAACATGTATGTTTTTCCAAGTTATATATGAAATGGATGGATTACGTTATCTATGAAATCGAATTTATTATAAATGAATGTCGATTTGGTTATACCACGATTAATTTCAATAACAGTTGTACATTTCACTGTGTGATGTGATCTCATTTTATTTAATGTGTATATGTTATGTCATAGTTATGATTTTATGAAATCTAACGGGTATTATGTTTTCTTGTGATTTAAAGAAAATGGCACCAAAGAGAAGGACCATGAGGTTAAACCCAAGTGCAACACCGACACCAGTCACAGACACTCATACCACTACATCTGTCACCAATGCCCAAATTCAGGCAATGATTAACGAAGGCGTTACTGCTGCACTGGCAGCACGTGATGCAACCCGAAATGGCGATGATAGCCATACTTCAGGAACGGGTGTCAGAAGGCCTGTGCAGGTTGCTCGTGAATGCACCTACCCGGACTTCCTAAAATGCCAACCCTTGAACTTCAAGGGCACTGAGGAGTTGTTGGACTCACTCATAGGTTTTGAACAGATAGGAGGTCCAGTTGATACAGCATAACAACTGTACAGTAGCATGCCAGGTCCAAATTTGCCTACGTTCTGTACCCTGTAAGGAAAATGCTCTTACAGGTGAACTCCCACGATAAGACCACTCACTCATGAATCTAGCCCATGCAAATCCATGGAGGACACTGAAAAAGATGATGACAGACAAATACTGCCCAAGGGGCGAAATTAAGAAGTTGGAGTTTGAAATGTGGAATTTGAAGTGAGGTAACGATGTGTAACCATACCAACGTTGTCCAAGAACTGGCACTAATGTGCGATCGGATGTTTCCGGAAGAAATAGACAAAGTTGAGAAATATGTCGGTGGCTTGCCCGACACGATCCATGGCAGTTGTGGACGGCAAACAAAGGCCAAAAACTATGCAGGATGCCATTGAGTTCGCCACTGAACTCATGGACAAAAAGATCAATACTTGGGCTGAACATCAGGCTGACAACAAAAGAAAGACTGATGACACCGCCAGAAACAACCAGAATCAACAACCAAACAAGAGACAAAACACTGGAAGAGCTTATGCAGCAGGAAATGGTGACAGGAGACCATACGGAGGGCCTAGACCTCTGTGTTCCAAATGTAACTATCACCATGATGTCCGTATTGCTTCCTAAATGTCACAAGTGCAACCGATTTGGTCATTTAGGTTGTGACTGTAAGAATCCCCTAAATGTCAACACTGGGGCTAATCAGAGGGTTTGTTTTGAATGTGGTGCTCAGGGGCATTTCAAGAAGGATTGCCCAAAATGGAAGAACAACAACAACCGGGGTAATCAGGCTGGAAATGCCAAGGCTCAGGCAAAGGTGTATGCCGTGGGCAATGCAGGGGCAAACCCGGACAACAATCCTAAACAACCGATATGCATCTATTTTATTTGATACCGGTGCCGATAGGAGTTTTGTATCTACTGCATTTAGCTCTCAAATTGTTATCACTCCGACTGCATTAGATCATGATTATAATGTCGAACTAGCCGACGGGCGAATAGTTGGGTTAAACACTATTATCCGAGGTTGTACGTTAAACCTCTTAAATCATCCTTTCAACATAGACCTAATACCCTGTAACTAGGTCGTATTTTGACGTAATAATTGATTCAAACAAAATTTCTACTATAGTTGTGTTAGATTTATCTAATATAACTAAACATTAAACAAGCTTAAGGAATTTGATCTATCAAAAGGGGATCAACAATAAGCCCAAAATAAGCTATACGAGCTTATAAATAAGCTAATAAGCTAGAAATCCTTATAGTTTCCAAAATAAGCCATGAATAAGCTAAGTAAACAATCAGAATATTTCTAATAAGACAAAACATGTTTTCTTTTAATTTCCTTTTTGACCGAGACTAAGACAAGAACAAATAAGCATTTTGAGTGCTTATTGAATAAACCGAATAAGCTATAAGCTTTTTGACACAAAATATTATTCTACCACCACAACCAAAATATTAAAATGACACTTTCCTTATGTTTTCTTCCTTACCATGTTCGAACCAAATGCACCATTTTATGATTTTGTGTAGTTTTTATGGTTTATATTTTTAGAAACGCATTGTACAACTAGCATTAGTGTATCATTAGACTACCAAAAGTATAAGAATTAGAGAAATTTAGAGACTTACAAAAGAGGGTTTTCTAAGAAGGATTTAGGCTCGAACACACAACCTAAATGTTGTGTTTAATAACCCACGACTACTAGAATTCGACCCGTATGTGTTTTAGCTTCCGTGTTCTTGATTAAAGTTGCAAAATGAAAGGTTTTGGTGGTTTGACCGGTTACAAGAGAATGAAGGGGAGAGATTTTTGTTGTTGGTGATTTTGGAGAGTAAAGATATGTGTGTGTGTGTTTTGAAATGGTATATGACAAAAGAAAGGACTTGTGTGCTCCATTATTCTTGGAGATGTGTTCCCCTATGGGTTCTGGTCGTGTACCATCACAACAAGGATCCTAAACATTTTTTTGTCTTGGTGTCGGGATGAATGTCGTGTCTAGTTTGTAAATTATCAAAACCTAAAAGTTCTTGTAATTAAGCATATGTTTCAAATACGTTTAGAATTCTTAGAAATTTTTAAAAGAATTATTTTAAGGTTATCGTGTTTCTTTTTAGTATCGGACTTGATTTAAGTTTTGCGTAGTTTTCCGTTAGCTCTAAGCGTAACCCGTAAATTCGCGTTTTATGTAAACGTTATTGAGAAATATGAAATAACTTAATAAATTAAGTTTATTAGAATGACTCAAGATATTTAGACATAATTTAACTTATTGCCATGCCGGTACACGTTGGTGACGTTTTTCACTATGCGCAGGAAGATTTCCTAGTAATTGAAAGCCCTTCCTCTAACTTGATTTCCATTGTTCCTTACATTCTGATTACCTTTAATAGTCAGACGGTTTCCCTCTTGACCAGGTGCTTAGTTCAACTTAGGACATGTGTTACGAAAATGATCTGGACTACCACACTCATAACATACCCTTTGGTTATTCCCCATTCTTATAGCATTAACTGGCGCCGTATTCTTAGTTGATTGACAATCTCTTGCAAAGTGACCGGGTTTCTGACAGTTGTAACACAACAAACAAGGTATACTTACAGGATGATGAGCATTGCACTTGGCACACCTAGGATGGATGTCAGCATACTCGTTCCTAGTAGGGACTGCTACCTTAAAACCTTTTCCCACCTTCGCTCTCTTATTGTTAGACCACAAACCTCCTTGCTAGCTTGATTCTGCAACCTCCTTTCTCTTCTCACTACTCTTAGACAATGTTTCACACCAAACTAATTTATCAGTCAGTACCTCAGCCTTAAGAATGACACTTTGAATTGTTGCTGGTTGAGTTGCTTGAATCATTCCACGAATTTAAGGGGCCAATCCATGAATATACCTTTCGATGTGTTTCAACTCAGGAGTAACCAAGTGTGGAACTAATTTAGCCAACTCATGAAACAGATCAGTATACGCAGCATGGTTAGCTCCAACCATGACGTGATTCCAGAATTCAGTCTCCACCTTCTCCATTTCATTGCTTGGGCATAATTCCTCCACAAGCAACGCCTTAAACTCTTCCTATGTCATTCCCAACGCAACTTCACAACCTCTTGCCTGAAGTTGGGTGTTCCACCAAGTTAGGGCCTTATTGATCAACGAACTTCCAGCATACCTCACCTTTTGATTGTTAACACAACCACTAATATCCATCATAGACTCCATCTTCTCGATCCACCGAGTAAGCGCTATCGCAACTCCTTTTCCATCAAAGTCGTTTGGCTTACAAGCCAAGAACTCCTTGTAGGTGCAACCTCTATTGTTACCATCGTTTCCACCATTTCCATTAGCATTCACATTGTTCACATTGTTAGTCACTTGCGTGACAATCTGAGGGATGATGTTTTGCAATTGTTGTGTGGTAATTGCCGTAATGTTAAGGTTCGCGTCGTCACCAGAAGTGCCACTTCATCTAGTTAGAGCCATTACAAAGAGGAATAGGATTAATGCACGCTTAAATGAGAGATAAGGGTTTTCCACAACCCACTAAACCTATCATGAATCATATTGCATCATATGTACTACACCCAATATATCAACACTAGTTAATGTAATTATGCTTGCAAGTCCACGTGTCTTGTGGCGCATGTATAATTATGTTGGTCACCATAATTATAGATGCCCTCTTTCACCCATGTACTCCCTCCCATGACCACACCTCTTAGTATCAACACACCACATAATAATAATTACATCCACTGTTAAACTCACAACAGACTCCATATTAAAATAATCAAAAATAATTTCTCAAATCGCAAATATATTATATAGAGTGAAATCCAACAAGGCTAACAAATCACATAGAATGGCTCCAACTATAAAACAATCAAAAGAACGAACAATGAAAAGGGTAATCCGATAACATGTAAGCATGAATGGTTTAGGGCGAATCATGCTTGGTTCAAACGCTACTTTCACATGTGCTTTCTAATTCCTTGGGTTTAGCTTCTCATCTAACAGTAGAATCAAGATCCGTCTCGATCTCTTCATCAAGTGATGTGTAGTCTAGAGGTAAAGTGTTTGAGTCACTTTCTGATGCCTCCTTCAGCCGCTTCTTCTTCGGCTCACCTTCTTTCTCAGAATCATCTTGTGGATCCTCTTCTAGTTCTTCTTCTGATTCCATATCAGGAACTTTCTCAGCAAACCTTTCGTTAATTCATAAGGGATGTAACTCCATAGGTACGGGATGTTTGCGCGCTGTCTGTTTCACTCTATATCCGGTCTTTGGATCCCAATAGTATTTTGGTCCTGGTGGTGGTTGAACGATCTTCCACTAAAATCTCCTAGGGGTAGGGGAAGACATGACTAAAAGACACGTCGCATTAGATACCAAATGACGAAAATAGGATTCTCAAAATACAAGAAGACTAAAATGCTTTGATAGCTAAACACATAGGTCCTATCATGCAACTATATGAGGGATTCCTAGGTTATAGTCTAGGTCAAACCACTTACTTCTCTATAACCAATGGCTCTGATACCAATCTGTCACACCGGCAAAAACACGAGGCGTAACACAATAGGCACCATCACAACACATCCATGTCACAATAGAGAATAACTAAAATGCATAATTACTAAATAAATCAAAATGTCATGACGACACCTGACACAAGAGGGGACTTGTATCGAGGTTAATCGAAGCACAACAATACATAGTCATAAATGAAAATCAAAATAACAAAGTACCAAGTACTAAAGTATATCATATAACACCTCATGTTTTAGGTCATCATACGACATTATGTAGTCCACTAATTATTTTTAGGGTTTTACGCGTTTGCTTTTAAATCGTAATCGTTATGCTAAATCGCGTAAACTAAAAATGATCATACAATGTAAACGGGCATTAAACAATTAAATGTTTATATCAAGCAAGTGTTATATGATTATTTAGAGGATAATTATTATCATTGCACATTTTATTTTTATTGGTTACATGCATGTACAAAGAATGCTCACACTTCCTTTCCTTAGCAAAATAAAAAGCAAACAATCTCTCTTCCTCCTCTCTTAAACCCACGTCATCAAAATACTCCCAAACCAATACCATAGCTTGATTTTCTTTCACCATATTACTTTTTACATATCATACTTAAGTTATTCTAAGAAGAATTGAAGAGTTGGTTAAGCTTTGAAAGGGTTGTAACAAGATATTGCAAGATTAGGGTTTTATAAGGAAATTAGGGTTTTCAAGTGTGCTAGCTTTGGTTCTTAATCTAAACAAGGGTTTAGATTGTGATTTCTATCATCATTGTTCATCATAAGGTCCTCTTCAAACCTTTACCTTTTCATTTTCATGATTATATGTGTTCATATGCTCTACTTAGTTAAATCACCATCTAGGATACTTTTGAATATGTAAAATGGATATTTACTTATGATTAATATTTTATGAACTTATTTACATGTCACATGGATGCTAATATGATGGTAAAAGGGATGTATAAGTGTTTTAACATGTTGTTTAAATATAAACATGTATATGTACAAATTAGGGTTTCTAATGTTAACTTATGAGTTACAAGTAAAAATAGTAGTTAAACTTGTTATCTTTGAACACAAAACTTGAGGTAAAAGTAGATCTAATTTGGCTTTATATAAGAAAACATATGATAGAAATGTGTGGAAGTCCGTTTGTAAATAAGGGCAGTTGAAGCTTAATGGTACAAAAATCAAGCTTAAAACATGTCTAAATCACAAAACCTCAAACTTTCTGTTTTGGTTCGATTTTGGAAGCACCCATATTATGTTTTATAAAGATATTACATCTCATGAGGATTCCAAAATGATAAAAAGTAAAAGTCGAAATCCGATGTTTTAACGAAGAAGAAACCTAGTTATTAAGTTTAACTACGCTAAATACTTTATAAAACAAATTTTATAAAAATTACTATTCATGGCAGTAACTTATACTTTGTAAACATCAATAATATGATAAAACTTTCAATTACGAGAACGTGTTCGAAAGAATCGCTAAAAACGGAGCTATAACGAATAAGATACGACATAAACCAGGTTTTACGTTAATTAAAAGTATAAAAACGATTATATAGTTGTTATGAACAGTAAAAACACTATTCATCACAGAATCTCAAAAACCTAAAAATGTGATTTTATGATCACTCATCTTAATACGAAAGCGTGTGCCCCCCCCCCGGGTAAAAAAAGAAACGGCGAGAAACGGGCTTAAAACGACAAAGTTATGGTCATTTTTCTAAAGGCGTAATTAAAAACATTTTTACTTTTAAATATACGATTACACGTAGGCGATTAGATGGTGAATAGCTATATAAAATAATATGTTATTAGATTATCGAATTGTGCTAATATTACTAGGGAATTTCATAATGAGGCTTCTTCGGATGGCGTATTGACGAGTTGTTGGATTTACGATTTAAAGTGTCCTAACTAACCTATCGTACACAAGTCATGACACTCATTAAATTATGATACCCAAACGATAGTAACGATGATAACATATGAGGATTATAAACAGTTGTTGTTAGACAACGTACTTGAATACTGATTCGACCTAGTATGTAACTAGGTAGCGATACGGTGCGTTATCGCATTTGTTTACTTGGGAATATTTTCTTATCAGATTTACTCAGGGGGATAGATCTCAAGGTGAAGTTCATAGCCCCATGTTTACAATTATTGATTTACAAGTTTTTTTGGGTGATAAAACATATGCATGTTTTACAATTGGAATGACGCAAGGTGTACATTTAATCATGATTACGTGTCGCCTAAGTAGCGATAACCACAATGCCCTGGAATCATGAAACTTCAATTCACAGGAACGTGAGCGCAGAATGATTGTAGATAGATCTATATGGGATTGACCCTCCCCGTTCGGGTGATCTAGCTAACACTAGAAACGAACGTATATAATGTTCGATACATGATGTAGTGGGTTGAAACATGCATCACGGGCAATGTAGGCAATATTTTATATAGTTGTAGTTCAATTATGTCGAGCTTCGGTGTCATGAGCTTAGGCAAACGTAATTGCATTATGTGATGTCTGCATCTGTTGCATTATGTACTGGGAAAGTCTTGAGGTCCTGCATATACATTTACATAAAGCCTATTCAATTCACCACTTATGTTGACGTTTTTAAAATGGCAATAGTTTTCAGAAGGGTCATTGAAGCACGAGGTGCGAAGGATACATTGTTGGGTTATATTTTGAAAGTCAAGCATTAAAGATTTAGTCGCATTACTTTTGTAATATTGTTATGGGCTTGAAATCTTTGGTAATAATAATAATAAACAATAAAGCTTAGGCTTTTGTACACATACTTTATTAAATCCAATGTATCAGTTTTAAACGACTTTTTGGTCGTTCTTATATTATCTTGTGTTATTGATCTGAGAAGTAACACGCCCCGGACCCTTATTCCGCTGCGACCCAATTTGGGGGTGTTACAGTGCAAAAACGGTTAACTTTGAAGGGTTAAAGGCTGAATTATAAGTATTAAGGACGAACGGTGCAAAGTAGATTTAACTAGAAGGGCTAATAATCAAAGAAGGACTAACGATGTAATTGTAGTAGGAGCTTAGGGACTACATGTGACATTTTGCAAAAAAGGTTTCATTAATAAAAAAATTCCCTCCAAAACATTGTCACCTTCATTTTAAAAATGTGGAAATAAGTTACGTATGAACTTTTGATATTTTGGACTCATACGGTTATCGTCGGTGAAATGTGATTATACCACGTTGATCAAAAAAGGATCACGATCACAATGGTAGTCGTTAGACGTCCCGTAATTAAACGTCACTCAAAACCGAAAAACCTCGAAACGACTCGAAAACATTGTAGTTTCTTCCTATATGCTTGTTTAATCGCCTCGTATTGCTTGTTGTTAACTCGCCTTGCTCAACAAATTGTTAAATCGCCTTGTATTACTCGTTGTTAACTCACCTTGCCTAACAGATTGTTAAATCGCCTTGTATTGCTCGTTGTTAACTCGCCTTGCCCAACAGATTGTTAAATCGCCTTGTATTGCTCATTGTTAACTCGCCTTGCCCAACAGATTCTTAAATCGCCTTGTATTGCTTGTTGTTAACTCGCCTCTTACAAGATTTGTTTAACAACCCGAATTTAAGATCAATATTGACACGCGAACTCTTAAATCTTATTCAATTTTTATGTAGTTTATTATTTTTATTTTTAGCCGTTTTAACGAAAATCGTAGTTTTAGCTAGTTTCGAATCATGCCTTGAATATTCGTCCATTTTAACGTTTGAGAATTAATAATTCCATATTTTAGCTTCGAGAGCTTATTTATTTTCATTTTAATATTTTTCGACTTTTATCCGCGTTTGGCCGAACCCACGTCAAATTAGTGTTTTTACAATTTTTAATATTTTAACTACGTATTTTAAAAACAAATATTGTGGTATAAATGTTTTAGAAAAATAAAAATAATAAAAATATAATTTATAAACATAACATATAAACCAAACACTCTTTTTAATTGTTTTAGGATCCATCAAAACTAAAAACCAAACACCCCCTTATTATATTTTTACTCCTACTAAAGCCTAAACCAAACACACTCTTATATTTGTATTTCCTCCAACAAAACCAAAAAGCAAACACCCCTTTATTACCCTTTTTACTCCTACAAAACTAGAAACCAAACACTCCTTATTTTATTTTAATTATACACTTACCTTTTTATTTAATAATAGACAAGTTGTTATTACAAAAAAAAGTTATTAAGCCTTATATGGGTCGACTAGCACACACACAAAACACAAACAAAAAAAACCCATCTCTTTCTCCCTCTCCTCCCATACATGGCTCATTACAAAATCAAGGGGTTTCACCATCTTTGATCTTAGATTTAATTCAAGTATTCAAGAGTGATTATCAAGGTCATCTAAGGTGTTCTTAAAGATCAATTCATTCAATTTCAAGAATTTAATCAAGAACTAAAAGTTAGGGTTTCATAATTAAATTGGGGATTTTGCAAGACTTGATTGGGGTTTGGTTTAATCAAGTAATTAACAGTATTTAAAAAAAGGGTTAGGCCCATCTAGGGTTGTGTTTGATCCTTTTCTTTCATCCATTTTGTGTTGTAAGTCATCATTAAAAACCTTAAATTGTTGTTTAATTTTTATGGAAGTGCATATGTTTGATTTTACTTTTTATGAGCATGCATGTTCTTGAGTTTGTTTGATTTTGGGTTTGATCATGAACATCATGTTTTGATGTGTGAGATATATTATTAGGATATGTTATGCCATTGCAAGTGAATAATTGGTGATTTGGATAAGTTTTGATGGGGTTTCTAGGTAGTTTTAAGGACTGTTTTTAGACCAATAGCAAAAGTTGGATATTCCTAATAATTTTTGTCTTGGAGCCTGTGAATAAATTACATGGTTTGATAGATATAGTCTTAATCTTCATGTGGCTAATTGGATAGTTTATCAACTCCTCCGGATGAGGGAGTTATGGCCATTTTACGATTGCTAGTCAAAACTGGAACATCGTTTGGTAAACGAGTTAAACACCAGGTTAATACTCTAAATTATAGAATAGGAAAGCTAATCTTAGTGGTATACATCTTAAACTAACTTCTCCAAGTGTATTTACTTTAATAGCTATTACGGTTTGGAAATACGTCAAAATTAGTGTTTGATAGGAAAATTTGGGACTGCTGCAGACCAGCAGTATAAATGGGTTAATTGCAGCAAACTTTTGGCCTAAGAAGGTCTGGATTATTTGATGGGGTTGTATAAATAAGTTCAAGGTACATGTGTCGAATTGGATAGAGCCATATCTCCTCCGGATGAGTGAGATATGGACTGATTTACCGAAAACTAGTCAGTTCCTGAAACTACAAAAATGTTTGAAAAAGGGATTTAACTCCATAGTTTGCACTAAAGTTGCTGGGTTTTTAAAAACTTGGTTAAACACTTGACATCATAAGCTTTAATTCTCTTGGATTTCAACTTGATTGCTATTATATGTAATAGATTTATGTCCAAAACCGTAAGCGTTAAAAATTCAGTGAACTTTCTGTTTTGAGTTATGATTAGTAAAAACTCATTTCCCGTGGATTGGTAAATGGTTTGATTAAAAGGCCTAATGTTCTGGAAACTAGACTTAAGTATCTTTCCAGGGGTGAAAGCCCCATCTTTGTATCTTTTATAGGTTAAGAGATATGGTCTTGTAAAGTTGACTAAAATTCAGCAACATAGTTTTACGCCTTTTCTTGACAAATAAAAGTGCGGCCACATAGTAATAAGATAAGAATCGCTAAGCGAGACTTAATAGACACTTAATGTAGTATAAGTGCAGGTGGTATAACAATTTTGGGATAAAAATACTTCGGTTAAGTAATAATGCAATGTCGTGCATATCTTGAAGACATATCTCATAATCATGTGTTTATTTTTACGTATTGGTTTCTTTATCATTCTAAGCCGCATCACGTCTTATAGGTTGTACTTAGACGCTTCTCACTCGTCCGACAATTCATCTACTTCTGATCTCCTTGCTAATACGGTGAGTTCATAGCCCCACCTTTTCTCTTTTAATGGTTTTCATAAACTGTTTTCGGGGTGAGAATACATGCTCATTTTACCAAATTGATTTCTACTACTTAAGCGTTAAATGACTATTTTTACTAAAGCTTTTACTTGCTTACTACCTGAATTTTTAATACATGGTTGATTACTTATGAACTTACTAAGTTTGATTTGCTATGCATGTTTTTTTTTACCTTCGGACACAAGTGTTGTTTCAAACTGTATGCTATGCCTGATATTAATGCCTGATATTATTGCCTAAGTACCTTCTCTGCCACTTAAGTCCCCTGTTTATCATGAACCGTCAGTTGCTAGTGTAGTGAGCGCGAGTGTTGTGGATAGATCTATCGGGACTGACAATCCCCACCTTTCTTTGGGGTCACAAGCTGACTCATGGTGCATTGAACATTTGAGGTATTACTTTCTAGGATGTTTGGCAGAACATCCTACTTTTGTGGGGCATTCCAATCTATTGATTGAAGTACGTTAAGGTTTCGGTGTCATGAGCTTAGTGCAATAATATATACTTAGACTTGGTGAATTTGTTTCTCTTGTCTACATTACTTGTTTTGGACTTCGGAATACGTACTTAGTCCACCATTACTTAAGTCTTGTGGTCCACTTTTAAATACTACTTGATTTACTGAACCACTACTTGGATTTCAGAAATAATACTTTGAAATGTTGTACGCCACTTTTCTTACTGGAATATTACTTGATTTATTTCAATACTGCTTTTACTTAAACCTATGAATTCACCAACATTATTGTTGACGTTTTTGCATGTATTTTCTCAGGTTATTATATTGCTAGCTGAGCATTGGGAGCATTCGAGACGCGTGGATATCAAAAAAACTCAAGGACTCAGTTTTCTTCACATTCGATAACTATTTTTCCTTAAATATACAAAATGATTCACGTTTGAAATCTTGTAATATTGTTAAATCATCAATTATTATGACCTGATTTTACTCTGAAATTTTAATCGAATGTGACATTTTATTAACGTCTCTTTTGAGATCATTTTCTATAACTTGTGTGTATGAACTATGAAGTAGCACCCCAAGTGGTATTCCGCTGCGTTGTAATTTTATGAAGGTGTTACAGATTGGTATCAGAGCACTCGTTATAGCGAACTAGGTCGTTTTCAAAACGCTAGACTATAACCATTTTTCAAAAAAAAATTAAGAGTCCTTCACCATTGTCCGATATCCGCGCGCGCTTGCTCCCAGATAACTTATATGCTATCTTTTGCACCTTTATTGTTATTACATTAATAATTAAGTATATAATACTTAGTTATGATTTCACTCTCCTACGTCTATCTTATGACGTCATATTATCTTCTTTATATTGGCCGGTTATATATACGCTGACCAATTCGATTATGGCGTACTTCCTGTTTTCTTATTTTCTCCCTCGAACGTTAATGTAAGTACCATATCAGGATACCCGTACATATGTAAGCTATTTTATTTTCAAATTCTTACTTTTATCTTCGGGATTACCGCCATCCATAGATATAAGAGTAATTCATTTAAGTGTCGACTATTTTCGGTGGCTTTCGCCTACTTTTGGAAATTTTTAGGTAAAGTTGGTGTGATGTTGAATAATTTTTAACTTGAGGCCT
>BQNB010042888.1:35077-45849 GCA_026074375.1 Tanacetum coccineum | reverse complement strand
ACTTGTGAATCAAACTGCAAAATTAAATAAAGTCATTACAAAAAGCTCGCTGAAACATGCACTCACATACAAGAAAAAGAATAACAAATCCACAAACTCACAGAAGAACCGAGTGAAGGATGTCGGGATGGATGGGCACTCCTCCTATCAAATGATTTGACACCCAAAACAGGAAGCTTGGCAGTAGTACTAGATGCCGGAATAGAACCACTCCTGCCTCCGTATGTGATCCCTGTTCTTGATTCCTGTTCTGCTTCACTCTATTTTGACAGAGGTTATACCACTATAAGTTAGAAAAAAAAAAGATTATTGGTCTTTGCAATGACCCAGTTAAGGATAACTTAGTTAAATATCCAGAAAGTTAATCATTTGACCAATTTTTTAGCAGTAAATAAGTTAAATATGTTGTAAAATTGTTGCGTTTATGTCACATGCTCTTGATCAGTACAATTTTAGTAATGTTGTTAGAATGAGCATTATTATTATATTTACTAGCGCTAGTATAGACAACAAGATATGGTCTGGAAATGATATGAATTACATAGATGTTGTAGAGTTATATTAACTCTGGGAGATAGTGAATTAGGTGAAACAGATGATGATGTTGAGAGTTCCAATTTCAGTAAAAAAGGTAATGAATTCCAAAGTATATATAGGCTAATTCCTAATTACTATGAAAGTGAATGATGATAGATAAGCAGACCTGAAAAGGAGGCCTGGAAACGGAGCGAGCATCACCATTTTCCATCTGACTAGCTGCTGAATTACTCCTAACAACTGACTGACCGACCCCTTTGGCCAACTTCTTCTTCTTCTTGTAATACAACAACAACCTTACTTTCAGGTGAACCACCTGTAGCCCAGTAAAGTGGATTCTCCCTCTTATTCAAATACTCTTCACATGTTGTTGTTCGAGATACTGCGCTCACACTTAATGATCTTCTTAATCTTTGTTTTTGGTTTTCAGCTTGTTTGTTAGGGGATGCTTTATCATTGCTTCGTTTTGACTTGGATTTGAATGCTGCTGTCGCCATGTTTTACGATTTCAACAACCTTCTTGTTTTATTACCAACCTTCTTCATTCAATATTCTTTATTTTATTAAGGTGATAGATTATTCGTTATGAAAATGAATAATCAGATAATCAGCGGTTACAAAACATGATTTAGAAATGTAGTGTTTGGATTTGATTATTTTGTATGATAACGCAATAATTAGATAATCAGTTTTTTAAATGTCAGGCAAATTAGATTATTTGATAGTTTAATAAACGAAATGACCAAAAAGAACACTAAAGTATTCTATATTTACAAGAAAAAAGGCAGTAGGAATTAAATACTTGAGGGTGAATTAGTAATGCATAATCTATTCAACCGAGGAAAACTCAATATCCCAATAATATACGCAGTGCATAAAAAGACTCTACCTTCCTACACAACAAACAACCTACTCACCTACACCGCCCAAGTGGAAAAACACCCCACCTAAGGGAGAAAGCCATACGCCCCCACCGATACAGGCGGTACGGAAGAGTTTCAATGCCACACCCCTGTAGGTGTCCCGTTCAGACTTGCTAACTAAACATACGTGTAAAACATAAATGCGACAAAAAGAAAAGAAGGGACTCAGCAACTCACCCGAGACTAACAGATCAGCCTACCCCCACCCACCAACTAGCCGGCCCAGTCACCTGAACCTCACCACAAACCCCACCAACACCGTGAAGTAACGTCTCGGGCGACTCAGGCGCGCTCGTCGTGGGTGGCAGGGACGGGACTCATGGATGTACCTGTTTGTGCGCGTCTGCTTTGGGCGCAGGGCTCCCCCGGCCACACCGGTTCCCTAATTCTCGCCGGCCCGCCTATGGACCGGGGGCCCTATTGATGCTGTGCTAGACTTGCGCGACTCGGACCGAGGCCGACCCACTGTACTAAATAATAGCATGGCGCTCCCAGGGGAGCGGCTCGAAAAGGTATCAGTTCCACGCGAGCAACCCTAGTCGGACCCGCCCGATCGCCGTGAACCTTAAGTCAAGGCGAGAACATCCCAATCCACGACACGCTAACAAAATACCCACCCCCCCCCCGGGCCCCCCCCCAGCTACCCACCCTTTTGGGCGTCAACCCCCCCGTAACGCATAACAACCAGACGCATTCCCCCCTGTCTTCTTGACTGACCCCCCCGTTCCACCAGCACCGCCCCAAACCCACTCCATACAACCCCAAATCTAACGCCCCACAGCCAGACCTCACCCACTACGCGGTGTTCCCCCCCCAAGACCACCACAACCTCCCACCTTGTCCACCACCAAACACAACACACGTCCCCTTTCACGACCCCCCCCCCCTGACCGAACCTAACCAAAGACGCTAAACACTGCAACCGAACCTACACCACCCCTCCTCCCACTGCAGCGACACCCACCTACATACCGGACTAAAACCGCCCCGTATAATACTGATATTTGTCTCAAACTATCGCCCAATATACCAATTGCTGGGGTCCCCTGTCAACCCCATCCCCTTGGACTGACACCGCCGAGCGACGCAAAGTGTCGCCACCACCCCCTGTCAAGACGAAACGTTACCGCTAGTTAACTCAAATAAACTATTAATATTAACTTTAATGTCCGATATATACTCAAAGTGTTGTAACATCAATATAGATAAAACTATATATATAAATATAAAACTCTATATATATATTATCATATATATCTAAAAATTATCTAAAAGAGTATGATGATATATGGTATGACATGTAAGCACATACTGTACCCCCGATACTGGTCAGCCAGTAGCAAGTAGTGTGAATGCACTACTGAAAATGTTTGATGTGATGCAATATTTGTGAAACGGTTATAGATCAAAAGGGTAATAATATAGTCAACCTACTCGCTATAACCTAGGCACTGATACCAATCTGTATCACACCCTCAAAAAATGAGTCGCACAGCGGAAATATGTCCGAATCCGCGTTACTTCATAATACATTCCAATCAAGAATACAAGAGAACGCACTCTAAATTGTCCGTAAATAAAAAGTCAAATCTCGTTGATGTGATACTGACATTTGGACTATATCCCATTATGTACGCCCATGCCATTGCATCACCAACAATGAAATATGAGCATAGCAGTTAATATACAACGAGATTTGATCATTATTGTAAGTAAGTAAAAACCCATAACATGAAATATGTCAATTTTAGACACATTCCACAGCAAGTGTACAGAGCCAAAGCATCTAAAGTTCCCCTGAGAAAAACATGCTCACAGTGTACCACAAAATAAAATTTGTTGAGTATCATCTCGTATTATTGCATACTGCCGGAGCAAATATAATGAACAATTTGGTCCAGAAATTACGTAATGTTCAATACGTAGTATGGACACAGTGAAAACGTTGATTTCTCCCAAAATGAATGGGTCTACTCTATAACCAAGATCCAGTAACCACATAAATATTATCTAGCAGATGCGCTAAGCTCATGACAACTGAACGCTACGACCATTTCGGTAGTGTGCAGATTTAATGCAAATAAAAGGGCCCGTGTAGAAGTTCAAAACAAACGAGTAACCGAAAACCCGTAAACCCTCGCAAATTGATTGCACCGACAATGTTAAGCAACGACTGAACCATGTTTCATTACGATGACCTAAACTAGATAAAAGAAGCAAAGTCTACCTCACCAGCCAATACCGAAACAGCGGATAGACAATCCCAACATAGAATCTTTTATACAACATCTCTGCCATCTCGCTTCCTCAACCCGGTCCTGCCGGGTCATCGCATTTACACAAATCATGGACTAAAGGGGACAATGTGTGGAGTAAGGTATAGTTATGTGACAACATGAAAACAAGGAGATAAAAACTCACAAAAACACATTATGTCCAATAAAAAATTAATACCATATAGTAATTCATAAAATAAGCCTTATGAGCACTCGATATAAAACAAAAAAACCCATAAGATGTAGTGAAAAGAAGATGTGAGTGCACAACACACTCAAGTAAAAAAGTGTGTTATATAAAGAGATAAATGGTAGACGTGTAAAACGATATTCTCGTATACCGTTTTGTATTGCAAAATGCGAATTGGAGGACAATCCCGCTACACATCCGTAGCACATACCACTCGAGGCCTAAACCCAAGGTAAACGTATCTCCACTCAAAACCATAGACATAACACCTTCCCCCAAAGGCTTAAACGTACTGATTACCAGACTGTAATGAAGTTCAAAATAAAAAAATCAAAAGCTAAGTATAAACTGGAATCACCCACAACTCCAAGATGTTGAAGAAACATCTACAATAACAAAGATATGATAAATGATATCTACACCACCCCTTGCTGTGGCAGGCACTACCCAGATACACCATACACGCCTACTGACTAGATAAGCCAATCGCACCACACACTGCCCCCGAGATTTGTAAATGATAACATGAACCCACACGAGAAAAAGTACGGAGCAATACACTCCACATCAACTAGCAGATAGAACAGAAATTGTAGCGGAACTGGACAATAGCCAACCACTCCTAACCGCCACGTTCCCACACAAACAGCCACGAACGGGAACACACCTTCACTTATATCTAAACCCTGAGGAACCCCATAACGAACCGGCCTTGCTCGAAAATGAAATGTAGAAACTCGCCCTCCAGCCGTCAAGAGCGAGAGCGTGGTTCGGTATTAAGCCAACATCTAACACCGGGTAATTATTAATCTAAAATCAGACAGCCAGAATGACTATCCTCACGGATAATGAGTAAATTATTTCATTTTGCGTTATTTCGCGTAAGAATGAGATACTCCAATAGTGCAACCCGAAACAACGTTGAGATAAAAAGATTTAGATTTTAAAAGTTGCTAAAATATTTGCGGTGGTTGGTCTTCTAAACATAATAATACAAAATTTCCCCAACCGAAACCGTAATGTTTACTAAAAAGTAATTCCTCGTATAATAGAATTCGCAAAAATGAACAAAAAATAAGGCCGCGGTAAATAACAAATCCAATGACCGATGGACATAATAAACCAAAAAGATACAACAAAACCCAAAGACTAACACTCGCCAAGCCGCTATTCTAAGCTAAACGAGTATAAACGCTCGCCTAAAATGTCTTAGCCAGACCCTACAGAACAACATTACACTTGTAAACCCTGCAAATCCTGTCTAGAAAAAAATAACAAGACAAATCTCGCTCTGGAATTATAAACTACACCTTCTTCCTAACAGAACTCGCATAATCGCAAAACGCATACACCCAAACAGCAAAAGACACTGACATAAATCTGCTATCTAGGACAATACCAAATTCAATAATTCCTGACTCCCGCCGCACCGTCGAAAAAATATCCTTCCCCCAAATAAATTAGTAGAAATTACATTATAATAAAAAAATAAACCGCAATTACACAACCACAAAGGAGGCAGAACCAACATTTAAAAATTATGGTGCGGATTTAGAAAACAGAAATCGACAAAAATATATTAACTAAACTAGACTGTTTCAAACATTTGATAATAGGAACCATCCTTTCTTCGCGATCTAATAAATTCTGTAAGGCAGTTTATCATTCGTCCTAGTCATTTCTTTACTTATGGGATAATTAATGAAAGGTATTAAGATTTGTAAAAAACCGAATAGCCTAATGCAGGGTACGGGTGGGATCCACACCATTCACCAGCTTACCAACCCCCTCCACACAATACCTCCACGAGTCGAAAGGCACTCTGACCTGTCGAATCCAGAAATGAAAATAAACACAGCGACAATGTACGAAACAACTTACGTTTCCATAAAACCACCAAAAAATTACATTATATTATCAAATTTATAATACTCCCAATTTACTTTATTCCTAAATTATTCCCTCTAGCACAGCAAAAAAACGGTTTCTTTTTCTCCTTTTTTTTTCTCTCCCCTTTTCCCTTTCATCATTATTCGTTTATGTTGTTTTATATGTTCTTTCCCGCTGTCATGCATTGAATCAATTCCACATGCAAACCCAATGATACCCAAACACCACCCCCTTATCGGAGTATTATCATCGCAAAATTAAGCAGTAATAAAATTAAGTTAGTAATTTTTAAATTTAACCATCTCCCAAAACCAAACCACCCATTTAGATATCCCCGCGGTTATACTTAAACATCATTAAAACAAGACCTAATGTTTCTATTACTTACTGAATTGAGAGGACCCATCAATCAACAGCATTATCAGATACCTACCAAACACCGGACTCCGCAAAACAAAAACAGCAGGAAATCCTGAACAGACCAACGAGCCCCACTCACCACCAATACCACTCTCAAACAGCTACCACCACCACTCGCACCCCCCCCCACCCAGACCGAACCACACCTCACACCGCCAGTAAGTCTACCAACAAGAGAACCGTGGCTCGACCCCCTCCACCAAGGCTGAAGCTGTTATTAGTGATAACCGAAAGATAAACAACTCTCAATCAAGAGAAAAAACTCGCAGAACCAGTACAATCCACAACGCTATTCACCCTTACTGTTAGTATAAATTCATAAACCATATATCCCACAATCCAAATAAAGAGCTGAAAACTAAACGACAAATGGAACAGATAACACCACACGAAAGCCACCCCAAGCAACAACATCCACCCCTGACCCCTTCTCTTCCTAGCCCTCCGGCACCCGGCCCCCTCCCTCACCCCTCCCGCCCCCCCCCCCTCCCCAGCCCCCCACTCCCCCACCCCCCCCCAGCAAATTTAAACACCCCCTATTGCAAATAACCAGCTGCTTAAAACCTAAACCAAACGTAACCCATTTTTTTGGTAAACCTTAATCACTACGCAACCGCTAACGCAAATAGCCAACCCCGCCCCCAGGACACAATACCCTGATAAAGATGCAAACCAAAGTAACCGCATGCCCCATGGAAGGTGCATACCCCGAACCCCCACGCATCATTGCGTGCTGATTCTGCTAAAAACAAAACCCCGCACCCTACTGGAGTGATTACAAAACCGAACAAGAAGCACCACCCTCCCTTTTTGCTGTAAGCACTTAAACCTCCAGAAACCAAACACCCTATGCGGGAGGCTTTTTTAATAAACCACCGCAAGCTCCCCTTTTCATGAAATCAAACACCCTCTGAATCTGGTGCTAAGAAACCAACGCCCCCTATTAGCTGATAAAGACCCAACCACCCTATGGTGGTTTAAAACAGAACGAAACGCACCCCTTTGGGTGTTTATACGGCTAAACCAGGCGCACCCTTAGGTGCTATAAACAACAACGTACCCCCCTGGAGCTTATTGTAGTAGGTAGGAGGAAGGGTAGAGGTGGGCGACGCGGTGTGTGGTGGCGTGGCGCATGAGTGGTGAGGGTGTGTTGATGATGGCGACTGGAGAGGTATTGAGGTGAATATGGAGATGTATGGTGTTGATGCAAAGCTACGGTGGATCTGATGTGGATGAAGCGAGAGGGTGGCGTGCTGGCTGGTAGAGGCCGAAAATCTCGCCCTGGATAGTTGCCGGAGAACCATAAGGGTAGGCGGGAGGCGCTCCAGGAATGTTTTAGAAAGAGATAGTTGTGAGGCTTATAAAAAAAACGAACCCAAAAGCAGTATACACACCACACACTCATCACACACACACAAACAACACACACACAACACACACATATATATATATACTATAAATATATAAAATAAATATACTAAATATATATATATCTATATATATATATTAGATATATATATAAAAATATATATAAATATAAATATAAATAAATATATATTATCAAGTTATAAAATTGAAATGGAAGGAGTATAATAGAATAAAGGGGGCTGGCTTTAGGTAAATATAACCACAGGGACCAAAAGTGAAATTTTCATAAATTGGTAGTTCGGGACTCGTTTGGGCAAGTTAACGGATGATTCAAAAGGTGAAACTTGCGCCATTGTTTTCCAATCATTTTTCCTATAAAAATGAGTATTCACTCGACTTGTATTTTATAAATATTTGTATAAAATATATTTAAATCATTATTATTTATTTGGTACCATTGGGTGTCGCGAGTAAGCTTTGCCTATAAAAATGAAACTTTAATTTCGACGTTCGCGTTTTTAAATAAATGCCATTGGATAAAATATTAACTAATTTATTAAATATTTTTATTTAATAAAAAGTAAAAATTAAATATGAATTTAATTATTCTTGGGTCGGTACGCGTTGTGTTCAAAATTTTGCGAGGCTATTTTAGTCATTTTCTGCTTGTTTTCGTGTCTCGGACAAAACTAAAAAGTTGTTCGGAATTTCGTTTTACATCAAATTGCTTTAGAGTCCGAGTAGTGAAAACGTGATTTAGTGAGTCGTTTTCGATAAGTCAACTTAGGAATAAAATCTATATTTTCTCGTTTTCAAGTCAAATAAAAAAATAAATATATAAGTTTGTACTCAAGGTATGTAATAATAAATATGATTTATTATTGAAATATGTTCCGAAAATTTTACCAGTTGTGCGGTAATCGTTTTTATGTGACGATAAAAGATCAAAAGTCAAAAAGTAAGATCGGACCTGAAAAGTCAAAGTTTAAAATAGTCATTTAAAATTCCGAAAATTGCCGGATGTTACAGTACCTACCCCTTAAAGAAATCTCGTCCCGAGATTTAATTTTGTGTTAACCGATTGTGTGACCAAGAAAAGATTTAAGATTTAATAAACCAGTTCTAAACAAGACGATGATAACTTCATTCAGCAAAATTTTGATGTTTCGACAATTCTCAATATACCAAAAAGTGTGCTAAATCATATTCTCGATACCTAAACCACAAAAGTTGATTTTCAGAGGAGAAAAAGAGCAAAAGAGGTCTTGCAACGCATTCCAATCCATAGGAGACATCGTGTAATTCCATATACTTTAGTAATTGTTCAGTTTTTGGTATCATTCGTTAACTCGGTTAGTTTACCTTGGCTAAATAATTTCTCTTGTATTTATTATGACATTTGAAGGATAATACCTTCGGATATTAGCCATTATAATGAAGATCTAAATGTTTGGTATTTGTTTATCTTGATTTCTTGATTTAGCGTTGAATGCTTGTTTATGTTTATCACATGATACTTGTGTGGAGTTTGATCTAGGCTGATCTAGGATTATAAATAACAATGAACATAAATACGAATTTGCACAGCAGAATATAATCAAGACAATGTTATTTTAACAAGGTTTTTCATTCCATGCAAGCCCCAATTCTACTTGATCAATAGTAGAACGGTTACCTACTCTAACAGGATCAAAGACATCTTTGATCTTAAGGCTAAACAAACTAGATGTCTACATTGTGAGAAATACACGACTCACACTTTTTCTGGTGTATACACAAAATCACACATAAACTATGTCTAGGGATCTCTTTATATAGAGAGTCTATAAGACTTACAAAGGAAACCTAATTGTATTAGGAAACTAAATCTTCCTAATATTTATCTTCATATCTTTGACCAAATCTTTTAAGGAGGTCTTTTAGAATCCTCCATCTTTTGTAGAATTCCATATTGTCAATTTCGATCCTTGTTGTTTCATTCTTTTGTTCTTTTGTATCATTGTTTTTGTATCATCAAATTAATAAATCCCAACAATCTTCCCCTATTTGATGATGACAAAACAATCTTCTGCATGAACTTCCCCTGAAGTTGAGATCTTCATGAATGAAACAATCTTCCCCTTAACTTAAGATTTCCTTTGAACTTCCATTCCATGCCACCACACATAATAAGTTGCAAATAATATCATCTTTGTAACATCAACCCCTTTTTGTCATTATCGATTTGGGGACTTGTAAACATATGCAACTTTGATCTTCACAACTACAAACCATATATCAAACTTCTAATCCAATCTTTCCAATGTCTTAAATTACCCTTCATGGATGTTAATAAGATAAATGAACTTCAGCAGTAGGACTTAACTTAGCAGTTTGTTATAATGACTTAGCAGTAGTAAGAATCAAAACCTTCCCCTCAAGTGGTGCATGTAACATATCCAAATGGTTAAACACTTTATCATATGCTTCTCCTGAAACCAATATGTTAACCATCTCTTGAATCTCTTATTCTGTTGGCTCTTTGTAATGATTACTGATGGAGAAAACTCAGTATTACAAACTTGATGCTGAAGTAGAATAACCCAAACTTGTGTCTTATGTCTTGTACTATCCACGTGACTCCAAACTCATACTGATGATATATGAGTAGACCTCAATCTCTTGACAAAATCCTTATCTAAATGAGACACTAAGCACTACAACGTAACTCCTTAAAGTGATAGCAAATGTGCGCATTGAGCACCAAAAGTTTGTAGATCACACATTGCTAGATTTGACAAGTCTTCGTCAACATCGGTTTTAAGCATGAACAAGTTATCTTCAAAGTCATAATCCAACCAAACTTGACTTTAAGATATGATAAGAACACGCACTCGTGAAATTCCACTTCATCGTCAAATAAATAATAAAGGATTATCCCCTTAATCACTTCTTTTTTGAAATCCTAAAAATAATAGCCTTTTTGTCGTTTTAGCTCAATATCAAACAACATTCTGCCTTCTTGCAATAAATTTTTCCCTTTACTTGTATATGAAAATCAAACTCAGATGTTAAGTGAGAAAGCCTGCCAACAATAGTATTCATAACATTCACCATACAACTGTTGTAAACCCAACAGTTGTAACTTTCTTTCTAAGTCTGGCAGTACTAAGTTTATTTGGGCAGCAC
>BQNB010042888.1:0-25480 GCA_026074375.1 Tanacetum coccineum | reverse complement strand
GTTAGCACTCTTGAGTCATGTGCTATGCCTTCCCATCCCGTCCAAACAAAAGTGAAAATCATATTAAAATCACAAATTCCTTAAACGTTTTGATAACACTGGCCTCCTCCTCTTCCTTTATAAGCCGTCTGCTCATTAAAAGGCACAACCGCATGAACTAAAGTTCCATCAAGTGCACCTAGAGCTCCATTCATTAATGAAATACAACATATAATTAACTTCTGCATAATATTATAAATCTACAAATCATATCAGCTAAAACATACCGAAAAGATATCTCTTAAAGCTCTTTGTCTATCAGACATGTTTGCATCAACGGGTGTTGGTCGTACAACTTCTTTTGTGAATTCCATCATTCCTTGTAGAACTTCATGAAAACAACCATGAATAGTTCTTGACGAGTGTTGAAATCTTCGCTTTATCATCCTAAAACGTTCATTATGTCTAATAGTTATTAAAAAAATTGCCATTTTCTCCTCGATACTTATATGCCTACTATCACGCAACCAGTAACCAATTGTTTTGTTTGAAATGGTTGCATAATAACACATAAGCATCCAGAGAAAGGCGCATCAATTCTTTACATTGTGTGTTGTTTCCATTTAACAACTCTTGCGTGTAGGCATGTCCGCTTAATGCCGATGTGTTATCTTTAATTCTTTCAATCCTTGCAACATTTCTTCTTCTTCTTACGTACCACAATAGAATAACTAAGAATAAAATTTCTTTTAAAAACTCCATAACCTAACAAAGACAAAGTAACAAGCATGTCAACATTTGGATAATATCAAAACATAACATCAGTTCACTCATAAAAAGGCATACATTGCTTCAGCATAGATAAGGGGAAATCATTTATCACAACAAGCATGTCAATTAAATTTTGCTATCTATACTTCGAATGCCATATATTCTAACAGAACACAAAAAAAACCTCAAATAAAACAAAAAGCATCTCACTTTAAAGAATATCTAAAGGTAGGACCAAACTTCAAATGAAAAATATTTAAACAGACATAAAATTGTTTTCATCAATCGAGTAAAAATGGCTTATTTTAGAGCTATTGCTTTTGTCTGTGTTGGTTTTGATATGGGGGTTTTAAATTAGACACAGTTTAACAAAAAATCAACTCTCGTGACATATTATTCAAAAGAAATTCTTGTATAAGAATCCATGTTTTATATTTGTATCTAAAGTGAATAATGTATTGTAAAAAAATTACCTATGACTTAAATGGGGGAAGCAACAACATCGTGGATGAATTGAAGATGGAGAAGGCTGTGTAGATGTGGTGATGTCGGAGGGATCACCGGTGTGGATGGAGTGGCGGTGGTGATGAAGTGGTGATATGGAGATGTGAGATTTAGGGGGAATGGATAAGAAAAAAGATAAGGGCAAAATTGGCTTGGAAACATGATAGTGGGCTCTATATTGGGAGGAGTGGAAAAATAACCCTCTCTTAAATCAGATGTGTTAAATGAAAAATCAGGCATGTTAAGGGAAAAAGGAAAAAAAGAAACATCAATATATAATTCAGTGGGACTCACTTCTCTTACCTAAAGGCCAATAAGTGGTAAGTAAACACGCCTTAAGGGGTTGTTTCTTTTTTTTTCCTGATTGAAGGTAGTGTCTGTTTGTACACATGTAGCCTCTCTGTAATAAGAAATTAATGAACAAATGCTGTTTCTTTTTCTCTTGACTTAACATATGACTACCCAGTTCAAAAAAAAAACATACGACTACCAATTATAACAATATACAGATTCGACCATTTGACACTCCCTTAATTGACTTTACCCATCCCCATTAATCTTGCCCATCCCCATTAATGAAAAACCTGTCACCATCATCTTTGAAAAGCTTTTTTAATTAACATTCAATAGCATTGTAAACAAAAACAAATGATGTTTGTATTTAATTTCATGAAAACCAAATCATTTGTCTTCTTACAGATCTTACTTTACACCTGAATGTTTTTTTGTGTTTTTGAGATCGATCGACACGAAAATCTCATGGTATGAAAGATTGGTTAGGTAGAGAAAAAAATGAGAGTAATAACATGGAGCCGTTATGAAATTTTGTTGGTGGTGGTGAAATTGTGAAAAGAATGGAAGAGCAAGATAAGATTGTGTTTGTGGTAGTTGTCTCCTGAGTAGAAGAGTGCATACTTTTTGAGCCCTTTCACAAGTAGGATTTCTCTTTACAACAAGTTGAAAAGAAACACAAAAATATCCTAGATGGGTTTAGATCTTATTCCAAGTGGGTTATTAAGTTGAAAATAAACAGCCCGGGCTGTTTGTTATGCATATATCGCTATCAAGTAATGGATTCACTCCATTAAATATTTGTTTGGTTGCTAGAATGGAAATGAAACAATGAAATGAAAGCAAATAATTCATTCCATGTAGAAGAGCCTGGTTTCAATCTTGATTGAATTATGTGGTCTCACATGTATCTTTTTCCTACCACTATTTAGTTTTTTATTATTTGTTTTTTTGTCTTTATTTAAAAAGTAATATTATATTTTATTTATTATATTTAAAAAATAGTAACGGGCTCACCTTATAAAATCTAATACCCATATCATATTATTATATCAAACAACAATATTAACAATGATATCTTTATTCCTATTCTACCCATATAACATACCGTACCAAACGCACCCTAGGAGTTTATTCATAGTGCTGTAGGCGGTTACTATTTTATAATTTCTATCCCTAAATTGCTTAGTGGCAACAACCTTCATCTACTTTTCTTCCACCTGTAATCTATGATCTCCTATTTAGGTTATGTGTAAACTATGAAGGCCTCATTAGTTTTTTTATGCCACCTGTCCATGATTCATATATCTCTTATATCATTACTTCATCTCTCTTCTCTTCCTAAAATACAATCTCAAAACCCAGATGAAAAATGACTCTAAAAAATTCATCTAGAACAAAAGATTCCATGCGTCGCTTCATCAACAACAAAAAAATTTGTAAAATATGGTTTTGTGATTTATGTTGTTTGAGGCTTTAGTTTAATGATGGTTGTTAAATTTTTGTTTGTAGGGTTTATAATCTAAACCAACACTCTAATCTTTTGTTTGTACACATCCAGAAAAATTATCAGGTATGTTTATTGATTTTATGGTAAATGTTAGGTTTTTTTTTCTAAGATTTCAATTTTTGATTCTGATTGTGATTTTAGATGTGGATGCTTTTTTAATGTCATGGATCATCTGGGGTTTTTCAGTTGGTTGAATCTTGGTAAACTCCGACTACTGCTAATGCTATCTATTCTTGAATCTGAAGGTACAATCTTTTTCATATTTTGTACTTTTTTTAATCACCCATGTAACAAACCTAATGGCTACCCTTTGTATGACGAGCTTAGGTGTGTTCTGAAGGGCTGGTGTGCACTCAATTGGTTTCATCAAGCCAGGGTTAGCTTTGCTTTGTTTGAAGTATGCCAACACACCGGTGGTTGCATTGAACATACCACTATATAAGGAAAAGTGAAAAAATAGTTGTTGTTACAACATTTGAAGGTTACAAAAAAATGTCCATTATATATTTGGTCCTTTAATGACCTGTAATTGCTGAAAGTGAATGTCTGGGATCAAGTAACCTTGAGCTTCAAAGTGAATAACTTTTCCAGTATTTATCTTTTCTTGATTGATTAACAAATTTACAACTACATGTACGCTAAACTTTTATGCATCATAGCTAACTTTTTTTTGGTTTATTTTACTTATTGCAGAAGCAACACCAAAGATGATTATAAGAACAACGGGTTAAAAGGCCTCACCCTCATCATTTGAAGTTACATAATATTGTGGTTTTTTGATAAATAAATCTTTTATGTGGCTTATGGAGATGGAGCACTGCTTTTGGGGGTGGGGAATTTGTTCCGAGCTTCAATGGTGGTGCTTTGTTGCTGGTAATCGAAAACGAGGAGGTTAGTATCATTTTCCTCATATTATCTTATATTGTGTTTGTTACAGCTATTTTCGTAAACGATGGTATCCCTCATTATCTTGATACACTTTCTCACTTTTCTAATAAGCTCATTGGCTACAAAACAAAACAAGTTGAATGAAAACTGACTTTACCTGTGGATATGTACTTTTCATAATCAATTGTAAGTAGGAAATCAATGAGGTTTATGGGTTGTGTTATTGGTTGTTGGTGTAAAGAAATTTATAGCAACGGAGATTGTAGGTGCTAAAAAGTTATGGGATGTTTTAAAAAGGACTTAACAAAACTGCTTATTTGCTTATTGTGATTTGATACACAAAATAAAGAAGGTGCGGGTTAGTGATTCTTTTTAGCCCAAAACTCTTTAGCATTGCATATAGTGGGTAGATACAAGCTCATACATGGTTGGGTTTCAGGGGATTGGTTCACATTATTTTACATAAACGGGTAAAGGAGGTACTTTTTGAGTTTGCTTACGGTCTTATGCTATACACCTATGCCATGTTGTGATATGAAAATGATTCTTTATAAGCATATGACATAGGTGTGAAACAGTCGATCATTTTTTTAAGTCGACAAGACGTATATAAGTTTATATGGGTGTTTCTTTCGGCTTATATAGCTGGCTGATGGCTTCTTTGGTTTTCGACTTATGATTCATAAGCTCATTTTTTTGCTCATTTTGAAACTTTTTGGGCTTATATAAGTTTATTACGTCATAATAAGCTTATATAAGCCGAAAAGTTTCAAAAAATGCTACGCAAAGTGCGCTTATGAAACATAATCCCGTAACCAAATAAGCCATAAGCCAACTATATAAGCCGAAAAGTTTCAAAAAATGCTACACAAAGTGCGCTTATGAAACATAATCCCGTAACCAAATAAGCCATAAGCCGGCTATATAAGCCGAAACACAAAGCCGGTATATATCATAATACGCTTATGTACGCCCAGCCGAAACCAAGTAAGCTCACATATAATCTTAAACAAACAAGCATAACAAAAATAAGCCTAATCAACTGTTTGGATAAGCTTATATTGTTCGGCTTTTGACAACTACACTTTTAGAGCATAACAAAAATAAGCCTAATCATTTTATAGTTTCATGAGTCGTTGAGTTTATTTTACTGTATTTCTACTTTTTTCTTTCAGGAGGCAGTGGAGTTTTGATTGTAGTTGATATTCAAGAAGTGATTGGAAATACCCTTGCAATCAAGATTTGGAGCAACGGTGTTGTGCCTATTCAGGCAGGTGTCTTGATTACAGCTTTGGATTGGTAAGATTTATATTGACATTTTGCTGTAAAATATAGTATAAAGAGAACGTGTGGCGTTGAACTTTGAAAGTGAATGCGTAATTATTGCATAATGATTAGTAGTCATTTACCTTTTGACCAGATTTGCAAACTTGATACTGCCGAGAAAATTTACATTTGACAATATTATAGTTTATTGAGAGAACTGACGTGATTCTGATTGTGCAGCAATGTCGGAAGCTCACAGCTCAGCGAATGAAAACAACAAATGACAGGCGCAATATGAGCAGGCAAAGCTTAGAGAATTCATGGGTCCTCATCCGGTTGCTTGAATCCGGAAACGATAATAGAAGGAAACCAAAGACGCTTCCATATGCAGCCTGAATCTACCGCGGGGACAGCAAACACAGTCATTGCCGAAAGTGTTAACGCACTAGCAAATTCGAATCCCGAACCCACACCCACAATGACCGCTTATGGCAGTTCTGAGAGTGAGTATTAGTTGTTTTCCCGCAACGTTTTATAAGACCTTACAACTTGATGTGTTTTAAAAGTGTTCTGTTTCGTGTTTTTTTCGCCATCTGCAGGTGTGCACATATCTACTCAAACCACTCCTAGGCGTCATACCGAGGTGGCGAGCCGCAACCAATCAACGTCACATTCGGCTCACCAGGCTGGTCAATGGGCTGTTCGCAGACGTGGTGGGGTTGATCGAGAAGTTTCTAATACATGTGTCACACCCGTAGTAAACCACGCCGCTGGTACCAACGGCGAGGGATGTAGCTCTGTTCAAACTGAAGGTAAATGGTTTTTTTTCCTATGCGTACATCACAAGATTTGCCTATATCATGGTTATACCACTTGCTTGAGGCATTCAACTCGAGATCGTATTATCCTCCCTTGGATAAAAAGGATGAGGAATTGAAAAAGGAAGAGAATGCGCAAAGATGAAAGAGCAAGACGGTTAGAGGAAATGGCGACGGCCACTGAGGCTTCATAGTGAAAGAAATGAAATGCTTAAAATGCCCAAATTAGGGTTGAGCTTCGAGCTCGGAATGAAGCTGGGCAACAGGAAAAGGTACATTGTATGTAACTTTCATTTATATAGTATGCATTGTAGCAAATTGTTCCTTAAAAGTTATACCAACAACTGAACTTGGAATATTTTTTTGCTTGATTCTTATAACTTTGATTCATCAATAATCTGAAGGACATGAAACTAGCATTGAGAAAACATTTGAAAATATGTTGACATACGAGCTTTACACATAGGTGCATAGTGTAAAAAGTAACTATATGCAATCCCAGACACCCCCTTACTGTGAAAAGAGGGTTTGGTAGTTAGAAGTATAAGGTATCTATAAAGCTCCTTTGATATCTATCCAAAATCAAATATTTTGAATTATCATGACATGTACAGGGCATTTAAAGGCATTTTTGGTTAACTTATTTTTGGGCTTATGTTATAAAATTAGAAAAACAATAAATGCTTTTATATATTCAGATTCACCCGAGTATATGAACTTATTGTCTGTTTTTCAAAGGATGTAAGCGTTTAGCTTTTGCTTTCTGATTTGAAAATATCATTTCAATGATGTTACACTTCCATTATGGATTCTAAGTTTGTTAGAGGCCGGTTAAGTGTAAACTATTTTGGTCTCTCCAGTTTGTTGGTTTAGTATGTATAGAGGTAACTACTATGCCAAATTAAACTTCATATATAAGTTGAATGGAATTATTAGAGATACAAATGAAACTAATATAACGATACATATATACTCATCACATGAACTGTTGTTTCCGTTAAAATGTTTGCAAAGAGTAAACTTAAGATTTCAGCCACTTTTCATGACAACTAAGTAATACAAGTGACAAACCTCCCTGCTCATAAAAAAGAACAACTCCAAAACAAGATACCTTTTTACTACTTTGCTTATGTTGTTTAAGATTTGACTTGCACTATTATATAGTATACCCATGTAAATAATATAAAGCATTATGAATACTAGAATGAATTACTGATGATCTGCCATATGTGTATACAGGAGCTTGAGAAGAAGAGGAAAGAGAAGTTTTGCTGCAAAAGTGGAAGAAGTTGTGCAGGTTCTAAGCCTATATAATCAGACGAAGATTATCTTCTTTTTTTTCTTGTTAGTCTTGATGACACATTTTCTAGAAACTGCCACTTTAACTTACAAGTTGAACACCTTCTAAGAGCTTCACCTTCAATATATCATTAGAACTTGAGATTGTGACAAAAAAATTTAAAAGTTATTCCTCGAGTTTGTCGATTTCAAATGACCTCGCTGCGGGCTTCTTTCCTCGTTACAATAATAAGTTATTTATAAAATAAAAAAATATCACTTAATATAACATAATTATCTATAAACAAAAATGATAGAGAAAACTACTTTAAGGACTTAAAATATGAATTTATTCTTTATAAATTAAAATAAAACAACAAAGAAAACAAAAAACATCTTCGTACAACAGAAATAAAAATATTAATCAAACAAACACCCCCAACAGCTAGCCAACGGCTAGTTTTCTTTGCATTTCATTCGGTCGTCTTTCCGACCCAACCAAGCCAAACCAGGGGATGCGTTCCTTGTGCACCTTTTGTGTGGGGGGGGTGCATTCAGAGGGCTTGACTGACTAAATGGTCGACCCTCCATTACGAGTAGCCTTAGAGCAATATTATTCATTTTTACACTAGCATCTTGAGAAGAGGATTATTTGAACAAAGAGATCGATGTAAAATCAAGGAGTCAGTTTCTACTTCAATTGCTGAGAAATGTCTATCTCGAGCAACCTAAATGACCCACAACACAACTCTTGTTTTTGCCAATAATACATAACCATAGAAATTTACATGAGTCACTACCTCCCTTATGTTGAAACTAGTTTCATAGCCCTTAATGATAAAACATGCAGAAGAATGAAAAATAAATTGTAAAACATATCGTGTAATATATATTGAAACAATAATGAGACGTTTATTTTGGGATCAAGAGGCTAAAGTTATTATCCAGCAATAATCACCGAAGCTAAACTCATTCATCAAAACTTGGTAATCAAGTAAAAATGCTTTACAATGAGAGTTTTCTAACTCTTGCAAGAATAAGTCATCGATATCTAAAACGTGTGGGACATCGGAATTTATATGAAGAATAACTACATGGCATGTCCTTAAGATATGATGCATCTGTAAAGCTTCCATGAGCGTTAAGAGCAGCATAATAAAAAAAAAATAGAAACTTAAGCCGAGGCATCAGCAAAAAAAAGAACTTTAAGAGGGAGGGGCCATCAGTAAAGCACACCCAGATGGTTAGATAGATCATCGATCTGAACGTGCTCATCTTTATTAGATTTGTAGGTGTCCAACGTCTACATGACTCCTCGTTGAATGATTGGACAAAACTTTGTTGAAGATTCAACCAGTGTAGTCTTTATAGTATGTGCACAACTCACAACCTGTGTATATAAATAAGGACAACGGTTAATACTCGTAATAAAACTCAATATGGTAAACACCAATTTTCCCACTCGAGTCATTGTAATTCATTTTTTTTTACCGTATAAGTAATAAAAAAGTTGGCTTTCTATCTCATGTTGATTCATCGAGTTACCTAATTCTCCTAACCTATCTACTTAAATGGAATCACAAAAGCTAACTTTTGATCCGCTTACTCCCCCCCGTCTCTAATTTAAACAAAAGATGCCACATACAACTCATCAAGTCACTTATGCCTTATGTTTAGAGAAAAACTTAATGACTTGAATAGGACTCCATGATATCAATTACTCATACGTCCAAAAAAGTATAATGACTGCGCTGGAACAAAAATGGTAGAAAATCTGGACATTCTTCAGTAGGGACGACATACTTTGCAATGTTACTTACCACATTTGCACTGGCTCTTCTCACTGGACTGAAATTGGTTCTGAAGGTGCTCAAAATCCACAAAAAATTGTTTGGTGCTATGTAGGTACGAGCAACAAGTTGCTTACATAAGTTTCATTAAAGTTTATAAGTGAAACTTTATTGTGAATTATCACCAGCTACATCCAAACAACTCCGTGACTTCATTAATGTATATGATGAATCTTACATCTAAAAACAATAATTGTGGACTTTAGATAACTGCATCACTTTCCACTCTTCTATGCGTTTCTCAAAATAATTACAAAGCAAACAAGAAGCATCTATGCCAATTTAAAAGCGCGACTAATAAAAACCACTTTAATGATATCTTGTGAGCTTTCTTAAGTTAAAAGAACATAAAGGTGTTAAGTGCAGTCTAATCTACAATCCCACGTTACCTGCACTCAAAACTACTACCCACTTACTTTTGTTATACTAATCAGCACTAAACATATATGTGGAAACTAGAGAGGGGGGGGGGTGGGGTGGGGGTTGTTTGAATAGTTTTTCACAGGTTGTTGTTTTCGGTTTTCAAAATTTTTTATTTTTAAAAAATGTTTGATCCGAGTTATATGTTTAAACCAATTCACAATTATGAGCAAGCAATATCATATCTAAACTAAATTAGATAACAACAATAATAATGTAAGTAGCTAAAGAAATAAACAAACCAAACCAAGACACCAATGATTTTATTAGTGGTTCGGTTACGAAGCACCTTTTTCGTCTAATCCACTCCCAGAGTATCCGACTTAAGATTTTACTAATGTCAACAAGTTCCTTTAGGAGGATAAATACCGTTTACACGTCGCTTTACGTTATTTTATGACACTAGCTTAAATGTCGAGGTCATTAAATTCGTAGTAGAACAATCTACCACTTTCACAACGATATACACACTCAACAAAGATCTACACTATCGGATCTGACACTATGATCGATCGAATCACACAAATTACATAAGATTAAATACAATAGAGTTTTGGATACTTAGAAGTTAAGACGGAAAGAGCATCACTAATTAACACTTCGTTTTTTGACGAATGACGGAGTGTTCTTCGATTGCACTTGAATGAGAGGGGAAAGAGGATGAGAAGAGAAATTAGATCACTTGTAAATAAAGATTAAGTATGTTAGTGATCAAGAGTTTTAGTGAGAGAAAGAAGTTTTAGAGAGAGAAAGAATAGACTGAAAAAATTTCGTGTTTTGCAAGTGAGAATGATTTTCAACAAGGGTGTTGGGACCAAGAGTATTTATAGACAGAAAAAACAACGGTAACTGGTGGCACGGTCCGGCGGCCCCTTTATATAAGGGTGGCCGCCAAGCCTTATGGGGCCGCCACCTTAGACTCCGCTCCAATTTTTTGTCACGTTTTGTGGGTATCGTTGTATCTGGTGTAGAGCTCCGTTTTAGGGAGGGGGGCGGGGGGGGGGGCGGGGGGGGGAGGGAATTTTGAATTTCACATTTTAGGTTTTTATATAAAACTTTTCTTTTAATTAGTAAATATTTTGTATAAATAATTTTGTTGAAAAATCTTTTGTAAAAAATGTAATGGATGAGAGAAAAATATTTTTCTTGATCATAATCATGCCTTAATGATTTGCTTTTGTTCATACCTTAAGTGGATCACCAATCTTAGAAATTGAAATTTTCGGATTAATTATTTTGTAACGTTTAACTTTATGTTACGTTTTTCATTTTGTTCTGATCTAATGCTGAGAGGTCAAAAAATATAAATAACGTTTCTTGGACATTATTTGTTTACTTAACAAAAGTTCTCCCCTTTTGATGATGACAAAATATAAACTTATTTAGTATTAAATTATATACGTTACACCATTTTTAATGAGGTTTTGTTCCATTTCTCCCTCTTTTTGGGGTCGGAATTCTTTAAAATGGCTATGATCGTTCGAGTTGTTGTAGGAAGAAAGATAATCGTCCGATACATCATGACTTCCCACCTTCGATGTGCAGCCTCCCTTGCTTTTGGGGGCACCAAGGGACCGATCTCACGAAATTTGTTTGCTACAAAACAAAGTTAGAGGAACAAGTGCAAGACAAGTATCCACTAAGCAATACATGAGATTTAAGTCACTTAATAACTAGGATTTTATTCACCAATATATCAAAGATAAACTGCATACCAATTAGCAAATTCAACTAATACATTTCATCACAAACATAAAATAAAAATTGAGATCTTAATACGAGCAATGCTCAAATTCTTTTTTGGTATGAAACTTTACTAATCAGAAAGTAGATTATCATAAGAGACATTAATAAGGCTAGATCTACACTAGTGAACTCTCGGAAAAGCAGTATGAAGCTTTGACAATAATCATAAAAGATGAAAGGTCGATTATTCAGGTAGATTAATCATATGAGAATGATTAATTAAAGAGGGAAAAAGGAAGGGCTTGGTGACACATGATTTGGAGGGATCCGGGTTTGGAGGTATGGGTCGGGTTAGAAGCAAAGTGTATGAAGGTATTTTCATTTCTCACTAGGAGTGGAATTGGTGTTTAGCCCGCACATTAAGCCCCCCCCTGCAACACATCTATCGCATACACAAATATCACACTCTTCGTGTCTGCCTCCAATTCAACGTGCGACATGAGAAATGAGGATGAATTTGTGGTGCTCAGGTCGGGGCGGTGAAGGCTCCGCGTGCATGAATGCCGCATGGCCCATTGGCATGCGATTTTTAGTGGTGATAAGCAAGAATGGTGGCAGTCGCGTTGTGGAGTTGCGTTGCATCATGCTTGATCTTTAAGGGCATTGTAATGATAGTCGTCGTGATAAGGTCGCTGTTGCTTGGTAGCTCCTCTTGGAGGATAGCTCGCACCCCGGGTGAGTCAATTTTGGAAATGGAGGTGATGATTTTTGGAGTGATGCGTTTGCGTTTCACCATTACTTGTCACTATCCGACATTCTTGGTTTTCTAGAGAGTTGAATGGTGGTTTTGGCACGTGACTCCACTTGCATAAATAAAGAAGATAAGAGAGAGATTTAAGGGGGTGACGCTTCGGTGGTGATGTTAAAAAGTGGCGTGGTTAAATAATAAGGAAGATTGGATAAATTGGCAAAGCATGGTTTAGAAAGAAGAGGGTGCCAAATATGGTTTAGCCAATCTGGGAAATGCCAGCTTAAGGTTATAGATAGAGAGGTCAATGATACAGAAAAAGAGGCAAACAAATTCAATAGATTCGTTCCCCTCTGTGTAGGCCCGCGGTCCATAATGTCTGGCGGTCCCAAATATGTTTGGGGGCCGCCTGATATTTATGAGGGTCGTTTTCTAGAAAAGGTGAAATTTTCCAGGTTTTATTTTTCTTAAGTCCAGTGATTTTTGGCATCACTCACAATATATAAAATTATGGTACTATCTAAAAAAGGATATTTGATTCTAAAACTTACAAGCAACTTAAATCACTTCTGGTAAATAGGAGAACTTATACGCACCTCTTATAATAATATATAATTGTTCTTGTCTCAGCAACTGCATTAGTAAGATGTGATAAACAATTGAAAAGTCATTCTTTGTTCGGCCGTTCGGACGATATAGGTGTTTAAGTTGTGACTTTCATGAGGATGGTTTTGAATGACTCTCAGTGGGATCACCATTAAGATGAAGAAGAGACATTTTGGGAAGGTGAGGAGGACGAGTTGGAATGAAATGACTTCATGAATCTTTTTCATCAACTGCGGCCATCCTAGTGGATAATGAGATGAAGAAGGATGATTTTGAGTGGTCCCGGCCGGAGGAGCTTGCACCTTTGCCTACTACGATGCTCTTTTCTTGCCTCGATCCGCTCGCGTACTTTACTGTTCAAAATGAGGTGCAGGAGCGGCATTGGGCATGGCCCCCCCCCCCCCCCTCCCCCCCCCCCCCTCCCCCCCACCCCCCCCCCCCTCCCCCCCCCCCAACCCCACCCCTCCACACTACCACCCCACTATAATAATATCACCAATACCACCCCCCCCCCCCACCCCCCCTCAACTCCCCCCACCACCACCCTGCCCCCCCACCCCACCCCCCCACCCCACCCCCCAACCCCCCCCCACCCCACTCCCCCCCCCCCCCCCCCCCCCCCAACACCCCCCCCCCCCCCCCCCCCCCCCCTCCCTACCCCCCACCCCCCCCCCCACCCCCCTCCCCCCCCCCCCCCTCCCCCCTCCCCCCCCCCCCCCCACCCCCCCCCCCCCCCTCCCCCCCCCCCCCCCCCCCCTCCCCCCCTCCCCCCCCCCGCCCACCGTCTCCCCACCCCCCCCCCCCCCCCTACCCCCCCCACCCCCCCCCCCCCCCTCCCCGCCCCCCCCCCCCCCCTCTCACCCGTGTTTTTTCCCCCCCCTTGAGAGGTCCGGCCCCCCCCGATCTTTCGATCATGTGCGAGGTAATGATCGAATGCTAGCTCAGGAGAGATGGACACAATATGCTTGAACAATCTAGTCAAAAGCATTCCATAAGGTAAAAGTTCCTTTGGTTTGTTTCGAGTCTTTTCCATTCTTTTGAGAATGAAAAATTCTAGATTGTAAGAAGTAGAGGTCTCAATGCAATAAAGCATGTGACAAAGACAAGCGGAGACATGATCCCTATGTCCTCCTAGACAAATGGCGTTTTCACGAATAATGTCAACCTAAGGTTTCATATGAGTATGAATCTCCCGGGTTAGGATTTCATTATCACCTACGGCAATGGTTTTCTTATTTTTGGTACGAGTTTCTTGACCTAGAGGAATTTGAATAATGAACAAGTAAAGCTATATGCTTTTGTATTAAGTCTTTTAATTAAATCCAATGTATCATTTTAAATGACTTTTTGTGTCGATCTTATATATCTTGTGCTATTGATCTATGGAGTAACACGCCCCGGACCCTTATTCCGCTGCGACCCAATTTGGGGGTGTTACATGGGGGGGGTTGAATAGTTTACATGCTTGTTTTACGTTTTAAAAAAAATTACTTTCAAAAATATTTAGATCCGAGTTATATGTTTAACCAATTCACAATATGAGCAAGCAATAACTATCTAAACTAAAATTAGATAACAACAATAATAATATAAAGAGATAAGGAAAGAAACAATCAAACCAAGACACCAAGATTTTATAGTGGTTCAGCTACGAAGCACCTCTTCGTCCTACTCTACTCCTCGAGTATCCGACTCGAGATTTCACTATGCCAACAAGCTCCCTTTAGGCAGAGAAAACCATTTACACGTCGCTTACGTTATTTTCTGACACAAAGCTAAATGTCGAGTCCTAATCTTAGCTAGAACCAATCTACCACATCACAAGATCTACACTATCAAATCTACACAATATCTGAATCACACAAATACACAAGATAAATACAATAGAGGTTTGGTACTTAGAAGAAAAGAGGAGAGAACACTAATTAACACTTTGTTTCTTGACTAATACGAGTGTTCTTCTCTTGCACTTGAATGAGAGGGAAGAGATAAGAAGAAGAGATTAGATCACTTGAAACAAGATCTAAGTATGTTAGTGATCTAGAGTTTTAGTGAGAGAAAGAAGTTTTAGAGAGAGAAAGAATAGACTAAAAAATTTGGTGCAAAGAGAAATGATTTTCAGCAAGGGGTGGACCAGTATTTATAGACAGGAAATACCAACGGTAATTGCTGGGGGTCCTGGCGGTCCCATATATATAAGGGGGCCGCCAGGCCTATAAGGGGGCCGCCACCTAGACTCCGCTCCCTTTTTTTGTCTTTTTGTAGGGAAGGTTGTATCTGGTGTAGAAGCTTCCATTTTGGGGGAAAAATTTGAATTTCAAATTTTAAGTTTTTAATAAAACTTTTATTTTAATTAGAAAATATTTTGTATAATTAATTTTGGGAAAATCTTTTGTAAAAATGTAATGGATGAGAGAAAAATATTTTCTTGATCATTAATCATGCTTAATGATTTGTTTGTTCATACCTTAAGTGATCACTAATCTTAGAAATGGAATTTTACGATTAATAATTTGTAAACGTTTAATTTTATTGTAAACGTTTTTACATTTTGTTATTATCAAAACGTTGAGATATCAAAAATATAAATAACGTTTTTTTGACATTATTTGTATTAACAATCTCCCCTTTTTTGATGATAACAAAATATAAACTCATTTTGTATAAAATTAATAGTTACACATTATTAATGAGTTTTGTTCCATTTCTCCCCCTTTTTTTCGAATTAAAAAAGGATGATTGTCGAGTTGTTGTAGGAAGAAAGAAATCGACGATATCAAGATTCCCCCTTGATGTATGCTCCCCTTTTTTGTCGAATTCAAAAAGGATGATCATCGAGTTGTTGTAGGAAGAAAGAATTCAACGATATCAAGACTTCCCCTTGATGTGAGCTCCTCATCATTTTGGGGCACCAAGGGATCGATCTCATGAAATTTGTTTGCTACAAAATAAAGTTAGAGGTACAAGTGCAAGAAAAATATCTTCTAAAGTTACACATTATATTTAAGTCACCAGAAGTAGAGTTTCATTCAACCAACAAGAAACTCATACAATAGTAAATGTAACTAATACATTTATACAACATAAAATAAAACTAGATCTAATATGAGCAATGACAAATGCATACAATATTTGTATGAAGCATTACAATAGAAAGTAGATTATCATAGAGGCATAATAAGGCATAGATCTACACTAGTGAACTCTTGAAAAGTAGAAAATGCCATAATCAAAAGATGAAAGGTCAATTATTTAGTTAAAATTAAGCTTTTGAGAGTGCTCAATTATAGTTAGGAGGTTGTTATTGAGGATGGAAATTGAGTGGAAGGACCAATGATGAGAGATTTAATATGATTAAGGTCATCTTTCAATGTATCAAATAGATCTTGGGTATCCAAGCAACAATGACAAAATTTTGAATGAAAGTTTACTTGATCTAAGGAGGGTGGAGGGATATATGGTCAGGTGGGAGGTGAAGGATTTGTAGCTTCATGTGCTTGTTGTATATTAATCTCAAGGAGATTAGACAAGTGATGAAGTTCACATGCAATTTGGTTTTGAGTTGGATTTTGAGGAGGTGAAGAAGATGAAAGAGAGTTTGTTGTTATAGGAGAGGTAGGTAGAGACTTATTTGGTGGAGGAAAAGGTGGTGATGGTGGAAGATTATGACTTTGTCTCCAAGGTTCAAGGATGGCCTTTTTGTATTTTCGTGAGTAATCAAGAGGGGATTTGCTAGAGGATGACATTGAAACTTTGAGGAGAAGTGAAGAGTGTATAAGAAGAAAAATGATGTTTATATAGAAGAATTTTGGGAAAGGCATGGTGTTGAAGAATAAAGATTCTAAGGAGTGTTTGGTTTAGAAAGGAAAGATTGGCTGAACCAAATGGGAATAGGGTCAAAGTTATAGATAAAGAGGAGATAGGAGAATTTTGTGGTTCCTTTGAGGGCGGGAATAGTCAAATGAACAGAAAATCAGGAGTACAGTAAAAATTCTGTTACTTCTGATGGCGGTCCCTTAAATATATGGTGGTCCTAGATATATTAGGGGGCCACCCCATATTTAAGGGGTCTGTTTTCTGAAGACAGGAAAATTTTCCAGTTTTCCCGATTTCCTGTAAGTCTTATAAAATATAATATTTTGATAACTCGTCTTAATACGAAAGCGTGGACATAAGAAATGTAAGAAACGGACTTAAAACGATAAAGTTATGCCATTTTTACTAACGTAATAATTATAAACGTTTTAACTTTATGAACATGATTTCACAAATGCAATTAGATGGTGATGTAGCTATATAGAATTATATATGGTATTAGTTATTCAAAGTGCTTAGTACTTATACGGCCTATATTTAATTAGGTTACATTCGGTCATTATTGTGACGCATTTTCTGTTATACTTGGATTATTCATTCACTCGAGGTGAGTTTATAGCCCCACGTTTTTGCATTTATAATGATTTACAAGTTTTGAGGTTAGAACATGCTTTGTTTTACAATTGGACGCAAGTGAACATTTCATATTTAAACTGATTACGTGGTTGCCTAAGTAGCGATAACCCAATGAGCCCATTATCATGAACTGTTAAATTACTGGATTGTAAGCGCGAATGTTATAAATAGATCTATTTGGGGGTGACGCCCCCGTTCGGGTGATTAGCTATCACTGGAGACAAACGTATACCATGTCGGATTTAGGATGTTCCGGGTTAGAATATCATCAAGGGCAATGTAGGCAATTTATATTGCAATTCATATATGTCGAGCTTTAGTGTCATGAGCTTAGGGAAACGTAATTACATTTTTTTGATGTTTACATATGATGTTATCACGGGGTAGATCTTGCAGCCCTACACTTATATAATTTACAAACCTATGAATTCACCAACATTATTGTTGACGTTTTAAAGCATGTTTTTCTCAGGAGATCAATGAGGTACAAGACAAGGGATACATTGGTGGTCGTTATTTTGGAAGTCATTTGCATTAAAGATTTGGTTGCATTACATTTTGGAGAAACATTTGTTATGAACTAGAATCTTTGTATAATTTATCAATGAACAAGTAAAGCTTCGGGCTTTCATAACAAACGCTTTGCTAAATCCAATGTATCGGTTTTAAAATGACACTTTTAAAGGTCGTTCTTATATATCTTGTGATGTTGATCTAAGAAGTAACGCTCCCAAATCCATATTTCGTTGCGACTCAATTTAGGGGCCCTACAGATTGGTATCTAGAGCCAATGTTATAGAGAACCAGGTCAAACATTTTGCTTGGACTATATCCATTTTCAAACATTGCATTCATACAAAGGGGTTTTCACGGGACATATATACACTAGTTGTTGCATTAGTTAGTTTTACTAGATGCTTACATGATTTATATACGTGTTCATATTATAGTACGTACATTACTATGAGGGTCTTACATATATATATACAAAGATGCGTTTACATTCTTTCTCACATACTCTACAATTATTTATATAAGGGTTATTTATATAAATATTGGATCATTTCTTAGGCCATGGTTAGTACTATAAGCTCGTAGGTCCTAAACGCTACCTAAACATTAAACTATCAAATATGATATCTTACCATCATTCATTTATACCATGAGCGCATATTCACATTTACCATACATCATCTCACAACACTCTATTTTTAGAGCACGACTAGGATAACTAAACTAATCTTATCTTATTACTCTTTTAACTTTGAAGATCAATGACGACTGTTAATCAAGGAATAAGTGTTGAGGAAATTGAGCGGGTTGTAGCCCAGCGGCTGGCTAATGCTATTGAGGCTATTGCTATTTATGAGACAAAAACTAACATGGCACGCAAGTCAATGATCCAGATCAAACGACAAGAAGACAAGGTAACAGAGAATGCTAGCAACAAGAGGAAGTGGGAAGGTAACCACAATTGGAGCTCGAGCTAACAAAACAAGGGCATAAGGTGCCTGAAGACACATTAACCAGGCCAAGCAACAACAAAGGCATATGTAGGGATCTCTCCTCTATGGCAACCAGTGCAAATTTCACCTTAATGGACCGTGTACTGAAAGTGCGGAAATTGCAGAAGTTTGGCACATAACCTGAAATTGTAGAATACTTACTGCTGCTAGGAATCAACGAACTCTCACCTGTTATGAGTGTGGAAGTTTGGGACACTACAAGAGTAATTATCCAATAGTGAAGCTTCAGAACCGTGTGGACATGTACTGGAAAGGAAAAGCTTGTGGAGATACTACAAAGACAAAGGCCGTGAAATATGATCTACCAGGCATTGAAGACATGGTTCCAAACATATGGAGTCCTGTTAAGGTTGCTTAAGATAAGTATGCGTTATGGGGTATTTCACATTGGAGAGAACAACGTAAGTCCTTCTATGCTTATACATGACGCATGCAATCAAGAGGAGACGTGTATTCGACAAAGCGTATTATGGCAGTCACTCATGTCTCAGTAATGAGGAAACATAGATACTGGTACTTAGAAGAGATTGTAGTGAGAAGAGCTGATAACGTACTATACAGATTCAAGGAAGGTGACTTTTACTGACTTCGAATAAATGACATCGAGGATATGTTAATTCTCGTGGTTCAGAATCAGCTCACAAATCTTTCAGGGGATGACGTTGCTGACTTCGCAATAGCACTAAGAATGTTTACCAGAAGTCTAGTTATTCAAAAGCGAGTCGAAGATCTTCAACTCGAAGTTAAAAGTTATCAAAAACAGATCAAGATCACCAAGCCTGACACTACAAGACCAGATATGCTCTGACGAACTGTACAAGTTCAGTGATGGCACGTTAACCAGGCTTCTTTCTTCGCTCGATGACATAACCAAGAATATCGACATGAAGTACTTGTCGAAGAGAAGATGGAGTAACTTGGAAAAGAAAAGAGCTCATTTCATGATCAAAGACATCAACAAGCTGCTAAAGGAAAGAAGGATGATGAGGAATTTAGAGAAATTCGTTGGTGGTAGACTCTACGGTTGGTGGTAGACTCTACGGAACTGACCTCAGACTGCTGCAAAGAACAATATGACTTTGTCATATTGTGCTCTTATCTCAAAGGTCATTTCATATATTATAAACTTGTGAATTTGTATGTACGTAGTGTAGACTTATGATGAAAATAAGGTGTGCTCGAGTATAAATTTCTCAAGAATTTCTTAGTAAATTCAAAAATTTTCAAATTATTATACTCAACACAGTCTTATATACTCTCAAAACTTGAGGGGGAGCATTAAAATGTTCCTAATTTCAGCCGTTCAATAAAAATAGTGATTATATAACATTTTGTCCCCAGACGTTTAATCAATTGATATCCAAAATATCAAGGGATTAACATTTTGGATAAGTGGAGAAAATGTGATTAAACAGAATCTATATTATATTGACATGTGATCATAGTAAAATGGACTCAATTCACTCCAACCCTCAGCATGTACTACGATTACGGTGCACATGTTAAGGGGGAGCCTTTTTAGTAATAATGAAAAACTCTTAAAGTGTAAATCTTTTGCTATTTATATCAAACACTTTGATTGAAATTTTCAATGATTTTGGTGTTGATTATGATGGAATACCCTAAAGACCGACCATGTACTTAAATTTATGGAGATATAAGGTGGTTAGGCATAGGTATTCAAATCCCATGATCCAACCAGAACTGGAGGGAACTACCCAGGGATATCTACTAGTTAGTGTAGAAGTCCTTAAGTATGATACAAAAGGAGAAAAAGTGAGAATCGGGAATAATGCGGACTGAGATGGAGCTAACACTGGAACAAACCCAATAAGGAGTTAGTTATGAAGTCTCGGTAAGCATTGAAGGGGTTGAAGAATGAAAAAGAAATGTAAGGATAAAGGGTGAAAAGAAAGAAGCCCTCCATGCAATTAGGTAGAAACCGAGTCAATACATAATCTGTCGAAAACACTAAGGTGTTTTCTGACATTGAAGATAGTCATGGACCCAGTGACGCTTTGCACAACCCTCCCTAGCCACTCAAGGTCTCTCAATACACTCTTGTTTCATTTCTCAGGGAGATTACACGCATTTCTGTCGACCTTCTCACTCCGAGTTGGTTGATATTGAAAAGGTGGCAGTCTGCTCTAGCCTCCGATCACTAAAAACAAAGTGCACTATTAAGTCTAGAGCCAAAAAAGATCATCCATATATCTCATTAGGACACTTGTCAAATCATGCTTGCTAAGTCACACAATGTGAATAACAAGTTAACATATTAAGAGTCCTATGCATTATCCTTGTGATTTTGCCAGAACATCCGAGTGATTTCAATCACTACGAAGATGGAAATCCTGCTTGATCCAACATCAAACAAGCTCATGGTAGTGACTTGTGCGATTCTATATGAATCAAACTTGTGACAACTGGAAAGAAACGATGGTGCGATTCTATAAGAATCAAACTTTTTCCAGGTTATGAATTGACGATTGCTGATAAATTTTTGAAATGATTAACACTCTCGATGTGTCACAAAAACACTTTAGCAAGTGACATGTCGATTGATTTTCAAATCAATTTTTTATTTCAATCGGTGAGATAGTAACTCGCTGGTTCACTCTTATCGTGTTGTCTGCTTTCAGACTTTTCGATAATGAGAACATGCTGAGTTTGATGAATCTGATACATATGTGTTGGAAAGATTTGATACTCCAGCTGGAAATCCTGTCAAGAAGATTCTTCGTAAATTGAATCTATCTAATCACAGGTCAATCCTCACAGATTTAAAGGTTACTCCAACCAAACACGGGCGAATGACAAAGCCATATTTGTCCCCCTACTTTATTGCTAACTGTTTTATTTCAGGAATATTTAAAGATGGTGATGGAGGTACCAGATTCCAGCTGACTCACAAGATTCATAGCCACATGCTCATACCCAACCGACAAATATAAAGACATCATGAAAGCTCAAGTACATGTTTCAAGACTTCTGCTACTCTAATACCATACGTCCTTCTTGAAGCGAGAAAGTGTTAAAGTTAAAGAAATTCAAGAAAGATGCATTATTAAAGCTTTTCAAGATTATCAAATCAAGAAAGGTATGGGCATGTCGGTCCAGAAGTCACAAGTTCACGAGATGGACAAGTTTACAAGATGGCGAGAGATTATGCTTGGATGATGATTTCAAGAAGCTTAAAGATCACATTCATGTCAAGACAAAGGAATAAGCTCACATCAAAAGTTAATGATCACTACATCAAATCACAAGTAAATGATTAAAGACTAAAGACTACGAGCTCAAGACCGAAGTGAAAGCATAGTATGCTAAGTTTGAATTTTTGTAAATTGGAGTGACCTGCCTTAGGGGGAGATTGTTAGAAATACGGAAAAATATCGGTCACTTCCAATATATGTAGTCATAGCTCGTAGTAACTAGTAATGTTATGTTAGTAAGCTAACCGGGCCAAAGTTACAATGTAAGCCCATAACACAAGCCCATGGCCGGTTATGCTAGGGATATATAAACCCTCTCTACACATGGGGAGGGTATTGGTTGTTCATTTGTCACATTTTCACTTAAGCTAATATTATCATTTTTCTTTCTCTCTCTAAGTGTTCATCTAACCACCTCTCTCTCTCTTTAAAACTCTAAGTGAATCATTCCATACATGTGTTAAGATTATTCTGCATGTTCTGAGTTTTGTCAAAATAGTCTTGCAATCAGTTTGAGAAATTATTTCTTTGGTAAGATATTGTTCTAGTAAATCCAAGTCTTGAGCGAATGTTCTTTTGAAGATAGGCATGGTACCAAAATCTTGTAAAGTATCTGTGAGAAACTTGAATTGTGACTGAATTGCTCTAAGACTTTTCATGCATCGTTCTTTTAAAAGTTGTGTCTTCTCTTGAATTTTATAAGTTGAACACGAAGAAACCGTGTCATTGTGAAGAACACTTGATGTTTGAGTTTGCAAATTGTTATTGGTATTTTACATTTTAAAGTGGTTGTGAATGGATATCGGATTTTAAGTAGATAAAGTGATTGTTGTTGTGGATTGAAATCAATTAATGTTTACGGGATTTTACAAGTCTTTGATTTAAACCGAGAAAAGAATGGAATCTTTCACGGGATTTTACAAAATCAAGAAGAAACCGTGAAACAATAATAAATTAATGTTGAAATCGTTGTTGTTGTCGAAGTACTTGAGCTTTTGTTAATGATTGATGAGCTTAAAATGACGAACGATGCACAAACATTCACTTTGGAGGACTAAAGGTTAAATTATATGAAATAAGGACCAACGGTGCAAAGTATTTACAATTTTGAGGGTTAATAATTCACCAAGGACTTGATATGAAATGGTCTTAGACATGCAGGGACTGCATGTGCATTTTTTCAATAAAGTTTAATTAAAAAAGACTCCCCTCCAAAAATCTTTCTTTTACGATTCAAAAATAAGAAATTAGGGTACGTTTGTATTTTTGACGTTACGGGATTATACGGTTATCGTCGGTGAAAAATGAATGTACGGCGTTGATCGAAAACGAATCACGATCACAATGATATAAGTTAGAAGTCCCGTAATGAACCGATACTCAAAACCAAAAAACCCGAAATGACTTGAAACTTGTATATTTTGCGTTAGATGATTTGCTAATTCGGTTCTCACTTTGATGTTGCGAATTCGGTTGCTACGTGCTATGTTGCGAATCCGGTTGCACTAAGAAGTTGCGAGTCCGGTGGCTACACAAACTGCTAATCCGGTTGCTTCTTTAAAGTTGCGAGTCCGGTGGCTACACAAACTGCTAATCTGGTTTCTTCTTTAAAGTTGCGAATTCGGTGAAAGAGTAAGACTGCGAGTTCGGTGTCCTTTCTGTTGTCTTCAACAAAAACAACAAAAACGTCTTGGACCACAACACAAACCAACAATTTGTCCTTGGTCTTATCTTGAAACCGCTTACAAGATAAGCAAATAAACCCAGAAAATAAGCTCTTAAAATAAGCTTTTTGACAGCGAATAAGCCATGAAAAAGTTTCCACAATAATCTTTGACACGTTTTAACAATGAAAGTTTGTTGCTTTTTGTTAAAAGTAAGCTAAAATGTAACAACCCGAGTTTTACGACGCGTACGACGATCGCGTATCCGATGTCGTAATAATTATTTTTCGAGTTTCCGTGAATAAGCGTCGACATTTAAAATTTTATTTGTCGTTAATAAATATTTTTGTATTTTATTATGAAAAATTTGGAAAAGTTTTGATTATTTTTATTTTTGACGTTTCGCGAGTCAACGATTGATCGCGCGTTCGTTAATCGTTTCGAGCATCGTAAAATTTACGACGCACCTTGTTATTATTTTTATGACCACAAAATATTAATTTATGAACTGTGTCATCTTTATTTCTCGACCTTGGCTATGGCTCACATTTTTAACTCGCGTTTTATTTAAATGTGTACAAGTTACATTTTAATTATACAAGACACAAGAGTATATACAAGAAATAAAAAAAATAAAAAAAAATTAATTTTGCATGCACACTAGCCCATAGCCGGCTGCTATGGGGCATACACACACTCAATCTAATTTTGAGCTCCAAAAAAATTCATCATTACATGTCCCATCCCATTTTATATAAAGTCTTGCACAAGCTTAAAAGTCTCATTCCTCTTCTTCTTTTCCTTTTTGCTCGGCAGCCAACCACACACACATACATATTTTTTTTAGTCTTGATCATTTAAACTACTTAAACATCACCCAAACAATGATGTGAACCAAAAAGGAACCAAGTTTTTAGCATTGTTTTTCCTTTTCTTCTCCCTTTTGACTTAAACGAAACACAACCACCACCATTTTTAATAATTTGATTTCTCTAGTCATCAAAATATGTTTAGATGATAATAATATATGTAGAATACTAGTAATCTTATGATCAAACCAAGAACAAGAGTGAGATGTGGGTTGTGATGTTAGAGAGAGATTGGATGGAAAATGGATGAATTGTATAAATGAAATGTAGTGAAAATGGAACAACCAACCCTCTCCAAGACTAGGAGAGGGGATATATATAGCCTAATGTGGCCGGCCATGGGCTAAGTTGGGCCTCCCATGGGCCTTGGGCCGGACTAGATTACTAATCTAATCATTATACTAACTACGAGCTAAGACCTGTTACAACTTGGAAGTGACCGACACTTTTCGTGTTTCCAACAATCTCCCCCTAAGGGAGGTCACTCCAATTTACAAAACTTTAAACCTAGCATACTATGCTTTATCTTTAGTCTTTAGCTCGTACTCTTGACTTTCTCTTGTGAATATGTTGTAGTGATCATTGACTTCTTGGATTGAGCTTGTTCCTTGAACTTGTATTTGACATTGTGATCTTGAGCATCTTGAGATCATCAACCAAGCACAATCTCTTTGCCATCTTGAAACTTTGCCATCTTGTGGACTTGCGACTTCTGGACCGACATGCTCATACCATTCTTGAAAAGCTTTAATGTTGCATCTTTCTTGAGGTTCTTTAACTATAACACTTTGTCACTTCGAGAAAGACGTTCGGTATCAGAGGGACGAAAACTTCTTTGAAATTCTTTGACTTTAATACTTCATCACTTCAAGAAAGACGTACGGTATCAGAGTAGCGGAAGTCTTGAAACATGTTCTTGAGCTTTCATGATGTCTTTATGTTTTTCGGTCGGGTATGAGCATGTGGTTATGGATCTTGTGAGTCAGCGGAAAACAAGTGTGACAACCATGGCTTGAGCAGGTAGTCAAACCGTAGTGTTGACCTAAATATTTGTTTTATAAGTATGGCTAAGTGTTTGTGTGATATTATATGTTCTATATGTGATTTATGAGGTTTGTGAATCAACCTAGTGAGTGTGA
>BQNB010042887.1:733-42716 GCA_026074375.1 Tanacetum coccineum | reverse complement strand
AGGCTCGAACCTGTAATGGCTTATTCTGTTCTTTACGGCTTAAGGCATCGACTACTACGTTTGCTTTCCCTGGGTGGTAACGTATTTCACAATCATAATCGCTGAGCAATTCTAACCAACGACGTTGTCTCATGTTCAACTCCTTTTGATCAAGAATGTGTTGTAAACTCTTTTGATCTGTGAACACCATACACTTGGTTCCATACAGATAGTGTCTCCAAATTTTTATAGCAAATACTACTGCTTCAAGTTCCAAATCATGGCTCGTATAGTTCTTCTCATGAATCTTCAATTGGCGTGATGCATAAGCAATCACCTTCTTTCTTTGCATTAACACAGCACCCAAACCTTTGATTGAAGCATCGCAGTATGCGATAAAATCTTCACTTCCTTAAGGTAAAGCCAGAATTGGTGCACTACACAACTTCTGCTTCAACAATTGAAACGCTGCTTCTTGTTTGTCGCCCCAAACAAACTTGACCTTCTTTTGAGTGAGTTTGGTCATTGATTTGGCAATCTTCGAAAATCCTTCAATGAATCTTCGATAATACCCGGCAAGACCTAAAAATTGACAAATCTCCGTTGGCATTTTAGGAGATGCCCAATCTTTAATGGATTTGATCTTGGTGGGGTCCACGTGAATGCCTTGACTATCAATCACGTGACCGAGAAATTGTACCTTGGGAAGCCAAAATTCACATTTAGAGAATTTAGCGTACAACTCCTCTTTCTTAAGCAATTCCAGAATTGCCTTAAGATGTTCTTCGTGTTCCTTCTTGTTCTTGGAGTAGATGAGGATATCGTCAATAAAGAAAATCACGAATTTATCCAAATATGGCTTGCACACCCGATTCATGAGATCCATAAATACCGCCGGTGCGTTCATCAAGTCAAATGGCATAACTTGGAACTCGTAATGACCATATCGAGTTCTGAATGCCGTATTTGGAATATCTTCCTCACGTACTCGAAGCTGGTGATAACCTGATCGCAAGTCTATCTTAGAATAAATACTGGATCCTTGTAGTTGATCAAATAAATCGTCGATCATTGGGAGTGGATAACGATTCTTTACCGTCAACTTGTTCAGCTCTCGGTAGTCGATGCACATTCAAAACGATCCATCCTTCTTCTTGATAAATAAGATCGAAGCTCCCCAAGGTGAGGAACTGGGCCTTATAAAGCCTTTGTCGGATAGCTCCTTCAGTTGGTCTGGCAATTCTTTCATTTCGGACGGAGCCTATCGATAAGGTGCCCGTGCTACAGGTGCAGCACAAGGTATCAAATCGATTTGGAATTCCACTTGTCGAGTCTGTGAAAGACCCGACAAGTCCTCAGGAAATACTTCAGGAAAATCTCGAACGATCGGTACGTCCTCAAGTCGCTTCTTCTCCGACTTGTCTTCAGTCTCCTTTGTAGTAACATGTGCCAAAAAGATAGGACATCCTTTTAGCATGTACTTCTGTGTTTTAGTGCACGAGATGATGTTCAAACGAGTCTCGTTTCCCCGGTCGCTTCTGTCACCATGAACAATCAACGTTTCATTTCCCTAGGGAATACGAACGATTTTCTCGACACAAACGATGACAGCTTGGTACTTTTCCAACCAATCCATACCGATTATGACGTCAAAACTACCAAGTTCTACGGGCATTAAGTCTATGTTGAATGGGTGATTTAGGAAATTTAATGTACAACCCCGAATGATAGCGTTTAACCCAATTATTCTCCCGTCAGCTAGTTCAACATCATAATAATGATTTAAGGTAGATGGTGTGATATCAATTTGGGAGCTAAATGCAGTAGACACAAAGCTTCTATCGGTACCAGTATCAAATAAGACAGAAGCATAGCGGTTGTTTAGAAGGAACATACCCGTAACAACGTTTGAGTCTGGATTTGTCCCTGTACGGCCTACCGCATACACTTTTGCTGGAGCATTGCCATTTCCACCTTGGGTACCACGGTTATTGTTTTTTAGCTTTGGACAATCTCTCTTGAAATGTCCCTAGGCTCCACATTCATAACAAGTAGGTTTCTGACCTGCCCCAGTGCCTCTTTGGTTGTTAGTAGTGTTGGCATTTGCAGTACTCCTACAGTCACGGGCCAGATGGCCAACTCTGTTGCACTTGTGGCATTTTGGAGCACATTGACCGTCATGGTGATAGTTGCATTTTGAGCACAAAGGTTTAGATCCTCCGTAAGGTTTCTTCTCACTAGACCCTGCAGCATAAGCTCTGCTAGTGTTTTGCCTCTTGTTCTGTTGTTGTTGTTGGTTATCATCTTGCTTTCTTTTGTTTTCACTCTGTCGTTCAGCAAAAGTATGGATTTTCTTGTCCATCAGCTCAATTGCAAATTCAATTGCATCCTGCATGGTTTTTGGCTTAGATGCCATTACACTTCCATGAATCATGTCAGGCAAACCACCGACATATTTCTCAATCTTGTCTAACTCTTCAGGAAACATCCTAGCACACATAAATGCCAGTTCATGAAAACGTTGGTTATAGCTTACCACATCGGTAGCTTTAAACTTAAGATTCCACATCTCAACCTCCAGCTTCTTAATCTCGCCCCTTCGGTAGTACTTGTCAGTCATTTTCCTTTTTAGGTTTATCCAAGTCATTGCATGAGCAACATCGTGACCAACAGTCTTAACATGGGAGTTCCACCATGTTAGAGCACTTCCAAGAAGAGTACAAGTGGCAAACTTGATTTGGTTTTCCACAGAGCAGTTGCTTATATGGAACACAGTTTCCATTCTTTCAAACCACTGAGTCAACTCGATGACTCCTTCAGTACCCTTAAAGTATAAGGGTTTGTATTTCATTCTTTCAAACCACTGAGTCTGGGTAAGTGCACTCACGAGCAGGAGGAGCTTGTCTCCTTACACCCATGCCTGAATTATGGTTATCATCGCCATACATGCTTCTGTCAGGGTCACGTGCTGCTAATGCATCAGCAACACCTTGATCGATTAATGCCTTAAGTTGAGCATTGGTGACAGATGTGGTGGTGGTTGTTGTGGCTGGTGTTGACCTTGTGGCTCTTTTTGGTGCCATTTTCTTCAAATCACAAGAAAATATAATACTAGTTAGATTTTATAAAATCATAACCATGACATGACATATGCACAATAAGTAAAGTGAGATCACATCACACAGTGAAATATACAACTGAATTGAAATTAACAATGGTGTAGCTAAATCGACATTCATTCATAATAAATTCAATTACAGACATGACATAATCCATCCATTCCATACATAATCTGGAAAAACATACATGATCGGTTCAGATACAAAATAATCCCTACCATTAGGTTACAAGATATAGAATATACAACCTATAGCCTTACTAGCCGGGAGTTACCCGTAATACTTAGTAGGCTATATACAAAATAGCTAAACACATGGTACAATCTAAGAAGTACTATCGGCCTCCTCCAGTACCTCGGGCTGTGCGGGGCCTCTAGCGGGTCCTTGCTGTCCCTGCAGTGCTATCACCTGTATCTGCAGTGTACTCATCAGTATCAGTGTCTCCACAAGCTGTGCCTGTCGAGCGCGGTCTGCTGCTCGCAAGGTTGAAATCTCTGCCTGCTGACCTAACACTGTAGTACGCAGTGCCATAACCTCAGAACGGGCAACGTCACTAGCAGCCATAGACCATCCCCAGGCCTTACGGGAAAGTCTAGCCTCTCTCTCCATGAGTAAAGCAATGTAAGAATGGGAGCGTCCATCCATCTATAGTAAGTTAAGCCGACCGCTTAACACCGCTCTAGCATCTTGTGCCTCATCAAGTCTCCCATAGATCTCGTCTGTATCCTGCCTAACCATAGTGGCAAACTCTGTCATCCATCGACCCAACTTTGTGTCATCAGTCGCTGGTGCCCCTGGCATGCCCACAAGCATCTCATCCCAAGTGTCTGTAATCCTATAACCTACATCTCTCTTTGGATCACGCCTAATCTCCGCATCCAAAGTAGCAACAAAACCATAATCTATCCTAAAACCTCGAGTAGGTCTAGGTGCAGATGAGCTCTCTTCGACCTTATATCTAGGACCCTAAATAATACACAACCTCTTCCGAGGTGGCAAACAAACCTCATGCCTGTCCGCTCTATGATCAGTAGAGGGTAAGAGCAAAGGTGGTGATGGTGTAGGTAACGGTATAGGTAGAAGTGTTGGTGTCCCTGATGGTGGTGCTAAGGTGTAGGTAGATGGTGTAGCAGCCCTCATCATGGCTATAGGTGCCCTGGTATGTGAGAGTATGATAGGTGGTGGTAGTGGTAATGAATGATAAGTGAATAGTGACTCGGCCCTCTGCCGGATCATAGCAACTCTGAATCCTAACGGATAAGTAGGACTGACAGGTGGTGGTGGAGATGATACAGGTAAGGGTGGTGATACTGGCAGTGGTGGAGATGGTATCTGTGGTAGTGGTGATGATAGTAGAGTAAGTGGAGATGGTGGTGGGGTAGGTATGGCAAGAAATCTCTCAACCTTATCCTTAGAGAGGAATGGTATAGGTGCCTGAGCTGGGATAGATATCCTAGCTATAGTATGATGTACTGGTGGTGGTGGGACAGAGTCGGCCAAAGCTGGGTGCTCCTCCTCCTCCTCATCCTCGTCCTCCTCAACATCATCATCATCATCATCCTCGTCATCATCGGATGACTTATCATCATCATCGTCATCGTCTCCTCCGTCGGCAGGATAATCAGTGGGGTCCTCCTCAAGATCCTCCTCATCCTCTTTTGGATTGGAGTCTGCAATGTATCTTGGTGAGTCGGTAGTAGGTGAGATAGTAGCAAGCAGTTGTTGCTCCTTTGCGGGAAACGCCTCATCCTCTGGTGGCATAAACTCTGGGTATACAGGCTCAGGAACAAACTCTGGTAAAAGTGGCGCCTGATCTGGCTCTTCAGGGCCAGGCACATAATCCGATGATGGTGGGGCCTGAAAAGCGGCTACCACATATGCATACGGATCCTCTGGCATCATGGGCAGTCCATCGACTCTCGAAGATCCTATGTCTGACAAACCGTCAAATGGACTGGATACCGCTGTGTAGGTGACTGTGGAAGAGAAAAGGAACAGACCACCAACAAGAGCTCAACAAAGAAGTATCATGTATACTTATCTGAAAAACATGGAAGGATGGAAGCCTAAAAATTTGAAGAACAAGTCCTTTGCCAATATTCAAGAATTGTTTGACAAAGCAATGAAAAGGGTGAATACCTTTGTTGACTACAGAACTGAGTTGGTAGAAGAGAGTTCCAAGAAGGCATAAACAGAGCTGGAAGAGAATACAAAGAAAGCTAAAGCAAAGATAGCACAAGAGAGAACTTCAAAGAGAGCAGGAGATGAGCTAGAACAAGAGAATGCAAAGAAGTAGAAGGTAGATGAAGACAAAGAAACAGTAGAGCTTCAAAGTCTAATAAAAGTCGTTCCAGATGAGAAGAGGTTTCAATTGATGCTGTACCTTTAGCTACTAAGCCTCCAACTATTGTTGACTGGAAGATCCACAAAGAAGGAAAGAAAAGCTATTATCAAATAATAATTCACAAATGTACAAAGTCTTTAGTCAAATGCTTAAAAGTTTTAGCAGGGAAGACTTGGAAGATTTATACAAGCTGGTAAAAGCTAAATATGGATTAACAAGACCAGTAGAGGACTTAGATTTGATTCTATAGGGAGATTTAAAGACAATGTTTGAACCACATGTTGAAGATCAAGTATGGAAGAATCAAGATAATTACAGTGTATTGGATTGGAAGCTATACGATTCCTATGGAGTTCATTCATTAAGGAAGCAAAATGTATACATTCATATGTTGGTAGAGAAGAGATATAATCTACAATTACAGATATGTTGAACAAGAAGCTTCAGGCTGATCATTTTAGTGAAATGGCATATCAGCTTCTTAAACTTATCACAAAACAACTTAAGAATTAATGAAGTGTTTAGAAGCATCCTCTTGGTGATTAATGAAGCTTTCAATGAAGAAACTTGAGATTTTTGAAGAAGAATATCAAGTTTAGGGGAGGATTGTTAGGATTAAAAGACTTCTTAATGATCTTAGAGTTACTGATGCTAAGGTTTTTGTTACTGCTGCTAAGCTAAAGTTAGTGCTGTTCATTAACTTTAATAAAAAATATGTTAAGTAGTTAGTGCTGCTAGTATAAAGTTAGTACTGCTAGCTTACAGTTACTACTACTAGTATATATTAGTACTGCTAGTGTAAAGTTAGTACTGCTGGTGAAGATTAAAGAAGATATTCTAAGTAGTTACTACTGCTTGTACACAGTTAATGCTGCTGGTGTATAAGTTACTACTGCTGGTGTTAAAAGTTAATGCTGATAGTACAAAAGTTACAACTGCTCAAAGATTAAGACTGCTGAAAGAGTTTCTACTGTCAGAGAAAGGATAAAGACAGAAGAAAGGATAAAGATTGTTTGGAGATCAAGATTACTTACGTAATAAGTATTAGTTATTTATAGAATAGATCATAGAGAATATTCTAAGTCTTAGGAATATATTGTAAATTAACTAGGACTCCTTGGTGTATAAAAGGAGGTCCTAGAGCATAGAGATTGATATAGTTTTCATAGAGTATCAAAATAAAATGAGTCATCATAGCTTCAAGGTTTTGTAACCCTAATACTAGGAGAGTATTCGTATTATTCTTAATAATATTGGAGCTTTTATGTTTTGTTGAATTATATGTTCATTGTGTTTTACTATTTCATTGAAAATTCTTCTTATTAAAGATTAGATTCCGCATAATCTTTAATACATTCACACAAAGTTTCTACTAAAGTTGTGTTAGATTTATCTAATATAACTAGACCTTAAACAAGCTTAAGGAATTCGATCTATAGAAGTGTTGAAGTGAACCAACATTCTTATACATTTGGAATCCTCATGAGATGTAGTATTTTATAAAAATACAAAATGAATGCTTTATATTTCGAATTCAAACAACCCCTTTTGATCAATTTGTTAAAAATGTGTTTAAACTTGTTTTTATAACTTTTTAGTTTACTAACTTTGTTACAACTCATCTACAACACCATATATCACACGTCTTACATACTTAAAGTCCTTAGTCTATGATTTGTCCAACTATTGTCCAAGATAACAAAGATCAACAAGTCCTTATACCACTTTTACTTATAAACTCATTAAGTAACTTTTTAAACCACTAATTTATATATATACTTTTTATACATAAACCACACTTGTACAATACTTATATTTCCATTCCCACATGATATTAACATCCATATAACATATGTAAAGGTATACTAAATCATAATCAAGTGTAAAAATCCATTTTACAAGTAAATAAGTTTCTTAGATGGTGATTAACTAGACAAACATCATATATGTATAAAATCACACATGTAAAGAGATTAAGGTTTTTAGATGACCTTAATATGATGTAGGATGATGAACAATATAATCTAAACCCTAGTTTAGATGATAAACCCAAGCTTCCAACACTTTGAAAACCCTAAATCCAAAGAAACTCTAATCTTGATCCTTGCTTGCTTAACCCTTTTAAACCCTAAACTAAACCTTCAAACCTTCTTTTTATATCTTAGATATGATGTAGGAATACTTGAAAATGTGGTAAATAAATTTTGTATGGATTATTTGTGGTGTTGTGGTTTAGCTGTGAGCTAAGGGAGGAGAGACAAAGAGATTGTGTAGTTGTTTTCATTAAGGAAATGACTTGTATGTTTTTCTATCTAGTTGATGCCTTTATGTATCACTAGGACTTATGAAAGACCTCTTGTAAAAGTCTTGAGACAAGATGAGGATTTTAAGGGAATAGATGGTAAGTTTCACTAGTCATGCCATGAAGTTTTAATAAGTTGTTGAAGTACCTTAAAACAACATCAATTTAATACAATTCTCATTAATCACTTAATCGATTCTTCAAATCTTTTCACATAACACCACTAACATTGACAACATTAGCTGAACACATGATAGTTGATGGTACTGAGAACCGTCCTCATATGCTTGACAAGTCAATGCATAACGTGTGGCAGAGTCGTATGTTGCTAACATCAAAGGAAAGAAAAACGGTAGAATGATGCTTGAATCTATTGTAAATGGACCTCTTGTCTATCCAACTATTGAAGAAAATAGTGTAATTCGACCAAAGAAATACGCAGAGCTCACTCAACAAGAAAATTTTCAAGATGACTGTGATGTTCAAGCAATTAACATTATTCTTCAAGGTCTTTCACCAGATGTGTATTCTTTTGTCAACCACTGTCAGATGGCTAAAGAAATCTGGGATATAGTCAACTTACTCATGCAAGACACTGAATTATCATATCAAGAACGTGAATGGTAAGCTGTACAATGAGTTTGATAAGTTTACATCAATCAAGGTTGAATCTCTTTATGACTACTACTAGCGATTTGCTCAACTCATCAATGATATGCACACAATTGGCATGACAATGCAGCAAGTCTAGGTGAATACAAAGTTTTTGAATGCTCTTCAACCTTAACGAAGCAAGTTTATGACTGATGTCAAACTAGTAAAGAACTTGTACACTACCAATTATGATCAGTTATATGCATATCTAAGTTAACATGAGGAACATGCAAATGAAACATGACTATTACGTGAAAGATATGTGGATCCACTTGCATTGGTTGCTAACCATCAAACTTAGATGAATTCTTCTCAGTATCCACAACAACTCTCATCTACTCTCAACAAGTCCATTATTCTCAACCATACTTACCAACTTATGAAGCACCTCATCATCAACAACAATATCAACATGCTTACCAGTCTCAAATCGGTCATCCAACATCATTAGTTCCTTAAAATGCTTATCATTCCCCTCTAATTTCACCACAACTACAAACTGAGTTTCCCCAATTAGACTCAGGTCTTGTTGTTCCAGTATTTCTACCAGGAGATGATCTAATTGCTTGTCTCAACAAATCAATGGCATTTATGTCAACTGTAGTTGCATCACGCTTTCCTTCAACCAACAACCAACTCAGAACATTTCTAATCCAAGAAACCAAGCTACTATTCAGGATGGCAGGGTTACTGTTCAACAAGTTCAAGGGAGACAAGGTCAGAGTTTTGCTGGTACGGGAACTAAGGGAAATGCTACAAGTTCAAGGGGAAACAATGTAGTTGGTCAAGCAAGGGTTGTTAAGTGTTACAATTGTCAAGGTGAATGGCATATGGCAAGGCAGTACACTAAGCCAAAAAGGCCAAGGAATTCTGCATGGTTTAAGGAAAAGGTGTTACTGGTTTTAGCATAGGAATCTGGTCAAGTTTTGGATGAGGAACGGTTGGCGTTTCTAGCAGATCCACAGATTCCAGATGGTCAAGCTATTCAAACAACTATTCTACAAAATGATGCTTTCGAGACTGATGATCTAGATGCTTATGATTCAGACTGTGATGATATCTCTTCAGCAAAAGCGGTTCTAATAGATAATCTCTCTAGTTACGGTTTAGACGTCCTCTCTGAGGTAACACAACATGACTCTTATCAAAATAAAGATATAGTTAATCTTAGTGTGCAAGAGACGCAAAATTTAAAGAATCCCTTATTGATTATGTTCCAGATAACGAAATAACAAGTGATAGTAATATCATTTCTTATGAACAATATCTGTAACAAACGAAAAATATGATTGTTCAAGATACGAACTCTTCTGCACAACAAGATGCCATGATAATGTCTGTGTTTGAACAAATATCTAATCAATTAACTAATTGCAATAATATTGATCTGGAAAATAAACCTGTTAATGAATCCTTAACCGCTGAGCCTTGAAATGATTTAAAGGAATCGAGTCAAACTTTTGAATAAAGACTTAATGTTGATTTGAGCGGTCGTGAAAGAATGTTATTGATTCATAAATGGATGACATGATTCGGAATAAGAATGCACTTAAGCAAGAAATTGACTCACTTAAACATAATCTTTCTAAAAAAAGTCAAGGAAAAGGACTCGTTATTACAAACATTTACTGTTTTCAAAAAGGAATCTAAAGAAAAAGAAAATAAATACATGGACAAAGAAATTGATTTAGAAAAGGAAAAGAAGGAACTAGATAATATTTTTTATAAAGTGGGTCAATCTGCGCAAACGATGCACATGCTAACGGAACCACAAGTTTTTTATGATGATACTCACAAACAAGCTCTTGGTTATCAAAATCCGTTTTATCTTAAGAAAGCTTAGTGGATTAAGCCAATGTTATATGATGGTATTGTGATATCTAAGAAACATGATGTGATTTTTGTGGTTGATGAAGAAGAGACTTTGATTTTAGAGGAAGAGAATCGATCAAAAATGCTTTCAAAACAAAATGATCCATTTTTAAAAGAAAAGAAAATTAATATTTCTCCAATTAATTATAATGAGTTGAATAAACTGGCTGAAGATTTTGAAAAGCATTTTGTTCCACATATGCAATTGTCTGCAGAACAAGCTTTCCGGTACCGCTTTTAAACCCTAAGACTGAACAACTTGCTGTCACACAAACACCAATTGAAATCGAGGTTCTTAAAGAACTTCTAACGGTAAGTTTGGTAAATACAAGTTTTCAAAACCTAAAAAATCACCTTGCCAGGTTTGACAAGGTGGTGAAAGTAAGAACCACACCTAATGCAATAACTGAGGGGTCATGAGGTTTTGAACATACCAAAAAGGTTTTCAACAAAAGAGTCATTCCATTTATAAATTCTATACGAGCATCATTTGAGGATTTTGAAAATGGTCTTTACAGTGAACTTAATGAAGTGAAAACGGTTTTTAACCAAATGGAATCTGCTGTTGAACAGTGTTCTGTAGATAAGAAATATTTTGATATTCAAAACAAAGAACTTTCTCTTGATAATGATCGACTCTTGGACCATATTATTTGTCAAGATGTTATGAATATTGTGATGCATGATAATTATGTACCTGTCAATGTGTTATCTGCCAATCATAAATGTCTTGTAGATGGTAATCTTCAAAGTGAGCGGTTAAAGCAGGAAAATGATCACTTATTTGAACTTCTCTTATCTCAAGACATAGTTCACATATGTGTAAATTCTCTTGCTACCCTCACTAATTATGCTAAAATGGAACAGGATTATTGTAACACCCCCAAAATTGGGTCGCAGCGGAATGTGTTTCCGGAAGCGTTACTTCATAATACCATTGCACAAGTCATGAGAGAACGACCTCTAAGTGTCGTTTTGAAAAGTATTCTTGCAAAGTTTGAGACTCCAATGTTCCACATATAGGCACATGCATCTATTTCACCTGAAGAAACATGCTTAAAAGGCGTATTTAAAGTTGGTGAGTTCATAGTTTTGTAGTATAATGTAAATCCCCAAAACTATATATATAGGTCTACAGTGTTACAAGTTTCGCCCATTACAAGTCTTGCTAACACATAAAACGATCATATATAGTTCCTTATATACTATCCCCTAAAAGTTTCAAGTATATATTGTAATGTTCACGATATCCAAATGTTTCAAGTAGATGACACAATATCCAAACAATGTTTAAAAAGTAGATATTATAATGTAACCACGATATCCAAAAATGTTTTCTAGTTTGATATTATAATGGGCACAATATCAAAAAGGTTTCAAGTAGATTTATAATGGGCCTCATATCCAAAAATGTTTCAAGTATATATTGTAATGAGCACAATATATCAAAAAAATAAAAAAAATTGTTATTTTTTTCAAGTATATATTGTCAATTGGCACAATATATCAAAATGTTTCAGTATGTAAGTTGAAATGATTACGGTTTTCTCTAAGTCATGGAACTGTGACGTAGACCTTACAAGTATGCCACTTTATTCAAGGCATTGGTAAAAATTCCAATTTGTAATCAGTGAAGGATTTGTGTCTTAGTTTGAACCCTCACCTAGACCTCGCTTCCTGGTGAGATATCACAACACACCAAATCCCTAGAAGTAAAGATGTCTTAGTTTGAACCCCCACCTCGTGGTTAACGGAGTGGGATATCACGACACATCTTTTACTTGCTCCATAATATCAACTGTATGCTTCATTGGCAAAATTTCAATATTCATGCATTTTTGCATTCACATTTCAATTCATGCTTCTTTGGCATTTTAACTTTCAAATTACTAAGAACAGAAAAATCTCGCTTTAAAGAATCAAGTTACAAATTTGAAGCTTTTTCTAAAAACCATGATTGACATTAGTTATTGAATTTTGAGCACGTATGAATTAGTTGAATAGAAAGCTAATGGAGAAAAAGCTACAAGTTACTCATATAATTTTTGTTTAAGCACATAAACTATATTTAACTCTATCACTTCTTGTTCTTCACCTTATTAAAATTCGAAACACATCGAATTCGTGAAAGCTTAGCCTACAAGTGGTAAGTTGAGGAACTTCTAGGCTCACACGACCCGATCGAGTCAAAAATTATTCTCATTCTACCCATTAGGAAAGTCGAAACTGTGACAAAACACTTATTTTATTTTTGAAAATTTTTAAATTTTTTCATTTTTTGGTATTTTTGCAAAAATTTGGTGGTAAAAACAGGATTACGTGATAACAACGACTGCAGGCAAAATCAAATCGAAGATCCCCCCCATACTAGAACTAAACATCGTCCTCGATTTTCAGAAGGGGTTCCTTAACGTCAAATCTAAGGCCGATATGAAGGTGTGCCAAAAGATAAAAAACGTTAGTCAATTAGATTTGGATACTCGGATTCCAAACTGAAGCTGAGGATGGTGAAACTCATGTGATACTACAAAGCAAGAGAGTCTTCACAATCCGGGGAAATCCTGGACATACCATAACAAAAGCACAAAAAACGAAAACATGTGACAAAAAAAACCGGGTGATGGAGAAAATGAAACCTTTCACACACACCCAACACATATTAGCATAAAGAACGAAGATAGACTGGATAGCATGGGGATCCTCCCACGAAGCGCTTGTAGGGTCCCGACGCTGACCGACCCCCGAATTTATTTGTCCATGGTGAACGTTTGGAGATCTGGGACAACCTCGGTTTTTGGTATGTCCCCTCCAAAAGTAGTGCTTATAAACATGACCATTCACTTTAAAATTGGTGCCCGAGTCTGAGATAACACGACGTAGTGCCATAAGGAAAAACCTGGACAATGTGAATGTCCGAACCACGGGATTTCAATTTGTCCCGAGAAAATCTTTATTCTAGAGTGCAGAGGAGAACACTATCACCAACGTTGAAAAACGCGTTTTGATCTTAGCATCGTGTATCCTTTTGGTTTCTCTTTTATAGATCAAGAGATTTCGTAGGCCTTATCACGAAGTCATTTAGTTCATTCAGTTTGAACTTTCCAGTGATCACTCCGCAGTTGAAAATCAAAATTTGTATTGCTTGAAGGGCCCAGTAGCCTTGTGCTCAACTCGGATCGATAGAATGACATACCTTCCCGGTACACTAACTTATAATGGAGTACACCCGTGGGTGTTTTGTAAGCTGTGCTAGCCCCATCAAAGCATCATTATTTTTCCGACCAGGACAACATTTTCTCCCACGTCTCTGAAGAAAAGCGCTTTAATCCACGATTTGACACCTCAACTTGCCCACCTTTTGTGGTGATACCGGGGGAGAGACTATGAGTGACTCCGGTACTTAAGCATGACCTTTGTAAACTGGTCATTGCAAAAGTGAGTTCCGCATCACTTATGATAGCACGTAGGTGCACCACATCGCGAGAATAGAGTTTTTCAAAAATTGCAAACACTCGGCATCATTGGTGGGGATGACGCTTTGCTTCAACCCATTTTTGACAAGTAGTCAACAGCACACGAGTATGTAATGTTCCCGTCTTGAAGACGGAACGGCCAAAAATCAATGCCCAAGATGGTCAAAGATTTCGCAAACAAACTTGGATGAGTTTGTGGCATCTCATCACGTTGCGTAATTTTTCCTGACTTGACAATGTCTACAACGGGTGACAAAGTCCATAGCATCTTTGTTAGATGTGGGCCAATAGAATCCTGAATCGAAGATTTTTCTTGCTGTGTATTGGCACCAAAGTGTCCCCCAGTAGAGTCCACTGTGGCAAAAGCTTTGAGAATGTATAAAGCTTCTTGGCCCAGAAACACAAACGTCTTATCACCTGATCAAGCACAGTTTTTAAACGAAAGGGATCAACCCAGAAATATTGCTTGACATCCTTGAAGAATTTATTTTTTTTGTTGGGGATGTCATACCCTTATAACAAAATTATTCCCCGCTGGTAATTTGCAAAATAAATCGGCAAACCATGGTTACTACCAGCCTTAAGGAGCAATAGATTCCAACGGTTTTTCGAGAGGAAATGCTTCATTTTATTTTCCTTGTTCTCAGAACTTATCGTGGTGAGGATTTCCAGTCTTGAAAGATTGATCAGCAACAAGATTTCAGCTCCTTTTTTGTCTCGAACATCATGTCAAAATCTTGATGCAATAGAGATCCACCGCATGATCTTGCCTTAGCATCCTTCTTGGCAAAGAGATAACTTGATGGCAAGAGTGTTTCAGTATAGCACTATGCTTTTGGACATGATAAATAATGAACGAATTTCTCAAGGCATACACCACGGCAAGTAATTCTTTTTTCTGTAGTAGTGTATGTGATTTGAGCCTCGTTCTTGTCCTTGCTACATAGTGTATAGGTTTGAAAATCTTGTTTTTTCTTTGCCAGAAGGACTGCCCCCAATTGCGAAGAATCGCTAGCATCGCAACATCATTCAAGAGGGCAAGTCCTAGTCGGGAGCAAATTAAAGATCGGCAGCTCAAGTCATTGTTCTTTTGAGTGTATTAAAGGAATCGAGTACACTCTTACAGAAAAGGAAAATGGAGTCTCCTTTTCAAGCAAATGAGTCATAGGACGGGCAATTTTTGAGAAGTCCTGAATGAATCGTCGGTAAAAACCGGCGTGCCCAAGGAAACTACGGACACCTTTGACAGAAGTCGGATGAGGGAGTTTAGCTATTACTTCGACTTTAGCTCTATCAACCTCAAGTCCAGACTTAGAAATTTTATGTCCGAGAACAATGCCTTCCCTTACCATAAAATGGCTCTTCTCCCAGTTTAAAGACAAATTGGTGTCTTCACACCGCTTCAACATCTTTTCTAGATGGGATAGGCACGCGGAAAAAGAGTCCCCAAAGACCGAAAGTCTCATGAATACTTCCATACGTTTTTCAATCATATCGTGGAAATTACCATTCATACATCTTTAAACGTGCCAGGAGCTTGCATCGCCAAAAGGCATGCGACGATAGGCAAATGTTCCGTAGGCATGTGAAGGTTGTCTTTTCTGAGCTTTTGGGTCAATTGGGGAATAAATGAAAATAACCCGAAAAGCCATCGAGAAACATAGTAATCGGTTCCCTGCCTAGTCTTTCGAGCATATTTGTCCATGAAATGGGTAAAAGGAAGTGATCTTTCCGGTGCTTCGTTAAGTTTTCGTAATCAATACATACTCGCCATCCCGTGACCAATCGAGTAGGAATCAGTTCATTCTCTTCATTTGTGATGACGGTCATACCTCCTTTTTAGGTACACAGTGTACCGGGCTCACCCAAGGGCTGTTCAGAGAGGGGTTAAATCCAATCCAGTGTCAAGGTTTTTCCACTCCTTCTAGAACATCGTGGAATTTTGGGTTACCCTTCTCTGACTTTGCACAGATGGTTCATAGTCCTCTTCCATTAGAATTTTGTGAGTACAAAATTCTGGGCTAACACCCTTTATATCGGAGAGTTTCCAAGCGATGGCTCGCTTGTGGGACTTGAGAACCTTGAGAAGAGCTGCTTTTTCCTCATCTTTTAAGTCTTTAGCAATTATGACAGGCAACTTGTCATCACCTTCTAAAAATGCGTATTCAAGATGGGGTGGCAGTTCCTTGAGTTCAACCTCGGAGGTTCATCAACGAAAGATTCAACGGTTTTAGCTTCACAGAGTTTGAGTTCTTTCCTACCTCCAGGCATATATTGTTCATGATTTGGGAGGGGGGGTAGTGGTTCACTGTTCAAAATTGCTTCTAGAAGCTGATTCCCCTCAGATCAGATAAAGTAGATCAACTTCAGATGAAAGTTGGATCATCTTCTAGAGCAAGAAACGAATCTCTTCTTCCAATAAGAGAAAATCACTGTCCCCGAAAGGAGTGAGATTTGGAGAAGCAGTAGAAACAATAGGCTCAAAATATGGAGTGGGATTGCCACCTCGCTGATCACGTTTGAATATTCCTAGGACCTCTTGAAAGAATACTCCCCCCATTCACAAGCCATATCATGACGTCGATTTTTTGTTTACCGTCATAGTTTTGGGGGTTGTTTTAATCAGACAGTGTAGTTTAAGTTTGTCCAACTGAATGTGATGCTTCCTTGCCACACGAGGGTACAATCGCGCCTTCCATAAACATCTAACAAAGCATGACTTGTTTCAAGAAACATCGCACCGAGATTTAAAGGTACTACCGGGGTCCTGTTTCAAAATCAACAACTATACGAAGTCAGAGCGGGAAATTGGAACGTTCCCACCATTAGACGGACTCTTATCAATACCGAATTGGCTCAGTGTTTGAACGATCTGCTAGCTCTAAACGTCATGCAAGTTGGGGTTAGTTCGGGAAATCGAGATCTATCCAGACAAGAATTAGGCATGAGATTAAAGCTCGCACCAAATCGGGGCCAATGCTTTGCATGTATTAATTCCCAAGTAAATTCACATGAATCAGAAATCGCCAGGTCCTCCAAGTTTCTTTGGTACTGTTGAGATGACTCGTATGAACATTCTCCATTCAACAGGATTCCTTGCCAAATAAGTCGCTCAGTTTTTCTTTGTTACCAATTAAGTATTTAAAAGTTAAGCAAATTTAGGCATGAGCATCAAGCATCGTAAGCTAATCTCGTAACTTAAATCTCCTAAAGATTTCATAAAATTTTCTCGTTTTGGTCGTTACTTTTTCCTTGCGCCTTTCATCATTTCTTCTTGATGGAAATGGAATTGATGCTTTAGGAACTGGAGTAACAACAGGAGCAACATTGGGCTCAGGATTTGGATTACGAGTCTGAACTTGAACAACAGGAGGTTGGACGTCTTCGGTGCTTCCGTTATTAGCCAGGAAAGCATCGTGTCCTTTGTCACCTCACATCATGATTAACGCTTTATTTGGCGTCCTTGGGATGGGTAACACCACTATCGGGTAGTGATAACCTTTTAAATCTTCCTAGGTTGTAAAAGTGTTACCGGAAGAGTTCCAATACCGGAAGTAGAAGCTGTATTAGCAGTAACAAATTTTGAAAGCATGTCATTAAATTGCACATTTGGGATGCATGTTTTTGAACCTGGTTTTGGCATGTTTCTCACGACTGCATCATTGCTGTGACATATCTTTCAAAAATATGTTGTTGACACACCGTGTACAGAGGACAGGTCCTTGATAGCAACTGTTGATTACTACTGGTTGATGAGCCGGAGGTCGATAAATCTACCTTGGTTGAAATTGTTTCCTCGTTTTGATTTAAGTTTATTGTCCCTCGATTGAAATTGTTTTTGACTAATTACATGAGATTTCTTAACGGAGGAAAAACCAGGAGGTCGATTTGAATTTGAGACCATCGGAGGTCGATAACCAGAATTCTTGGTTAAATTGCCCGCAGCGGCCTGGACCACATACTCTTGATATTTGTTGTAACACACCCAAAAAGGGTCCGCAGCGGAATGTGTTTCCGGGAGCGTTACTATCAAAATACCTAATTGCACAAGTCATGAGAAGAACGACCTCTACGTGTCGTTGAAAAGTATATTTTGAAAAGTTTGGACTCCAATGTTCCTCAAATAGGCCCAAGCATCTATTCACCGAGAGAAAACATGCTTACCACAAAAGGGTCAACATAAAAGTTGGTGAGCTCATAGGTTTTCGTAAGTATAATTTTAAATCCCAAACTATATATATAGTCGCGTGTTACAAGTTTCCTCCCATACAAGACTTGCAACACATAAACCGACGATATAATCGGATTCCTTATAGAAATCCAAAAAGTTTAAGTATATATTGGTAATGTACACGATATCCAAAATGTTTCAAGTAGATGAACCACAATATCCAAAAATTTTCATAGTAGGATATTATGATGAACACATATCCAAAAAATTTTCAAGTAGAGATTATAATGAAGCACAATATCCAAAAATGTTTTCAAGTAGATATAATAATGATCACAATATCCAAAAATGTTTCAAGTCTAAAATATTGTGGCAATATCAAATATTTCAAAGTATAATATTGTAATGAGCACAATATATCAAAATGTTTCAAGTATGTAAGAGAAATGATTACATTACTCAATTCAAGGAACTGTGACCGTAGACTAATAAGTATGCCACTTTATTCAAGGCACGGGTAAGAATTCATTAGTATTTCATGTGGCCCAGTAGATACCAATCCAGTCGTAATTCGACAAGATATAACGTCGATAGTTCGATCTCGAACTAGTTGAGAGCTAAACACCCGAACGGGGTTGTCAATCCCCCAATAGATCTATTATAACATTCGCCCTCAACCTCCAAGTGATTACACCATTTGAAAACCTTAGCTAATCCGTCATTATTCTTAAAAGTCAAGTAATGTGTTTTTACGTCCAAAAAGTAAATCCAAGTATTTAGCTCATCGCTTGACAAGTAAAGAAGTGCATAATTCAATTTGTATCGACCATTAAATGCATTTGTAAACAAGCATGTCTCCACCCCAAAACTTACAAAACAAATCATGTCAAACGTGGGGCTAGAACCACCTGAGTTTCAGATAATCCAAATATCGCAATAAAGCGTCACGAAAAAGATCGACATGCACCTAAATTTCAAGAGGTCTATAGAGTACCAGAGTACTTTAAATTGATAACATGATAGTAATCCTTAGATAATCGTACTATCGTTCGGTCGGTGCTATCATAATTAAAGAGGTCAGGACATGACGTTCGGGATTAGGAACACTTAAAACGTAAATCCAACAACACGCGAAACGCAATCCGAAGAGCCACATTATTGAAACTCCCTACGTAATATATACTATTGATAACCACATAACATTCTATATAGCGCAATCACCAACAATGATTTTGGTAAAATTGTGTTTAATAGTTTAAAACGATATATTACCCGTTTTAGTAACAACTGGCGTAACTTTCGCTTTTTAAACCCGCTTTCTCGCGTTTCTATGTCCATCTTTTCGTATTGGACCGAGTTATCATAATTTGACATTTTTCATATTTTGACCCCCTCTGTGAACATAACTTTTACTGTTCACCATCAGACGTGAGTTTATAAAAAAATCGATTCGTCGTCGAAAAAACCCGTAAATGTCTATTTTATTCAGTAATAGCGCCGTTTTTAACGATTCCTTTCGAGACGTTCTCGTTTTTGAAAGTTCTATAATTTTATGAGGTTTACAAAAATATAACTTTCTGTCATGAATAGTAACTTTTATAAAAATAGTTTTATAAAAGTTTTAATTGTCGTAAACTCGCGAAATTCATAACTCATTCGTTATTAATTGAAAAATTACGATTCTTATCATTTTGAGAATCCTAAAAATTGTATAATTCTGTTGAAAAAATATCAACACTTGCTGTTTTATAAATTTTTATAAAAATGTTTTTATAAAAATTTACTTACGACTTCGTTTATTAACGTATAACTCGTTTTTAACGTAACTTTTTCGTTATTAATCCGTGAAAACAATTTCTTACCTTTCGGAATCCGTCGTGAAATGTATTATCTTATAAAAAATAAAAATCGGATATGTAAAAATTCGAATTTTGACAGAAAGGTTTGCTTAGTTTGTTGATTCCATTTTTGATCTTTTCTTTATCCTTTACCACTTTTGTATTTTACCACAAGTCTCATATATCATATATATTATATATCATACTTATATTAGCATTTACTTGTCCATAATAGTCCTCATGTGTCCAAGTTATCAAGGTTACAAATCCATGATAACACTTAAAATCATAACTTTACATGTTAATAATCCTAAATGGTGATATAAGCTAAATAGAATAATCATATGCATAAAAATGAATATTGTAAGAACATAAAGAGTTCAAGTAAACCTTAATAAGAATGATGATGATGAGTGAGCATAGTGCTAACCCTTGTTTTAAGCCACAAAACCAAAGCTTGCACAAATAAACCATTACTTCTTAACAAAAACCCTATTTCCTTTCTGATTAATACTTGTAAATTGGTGATGTCAATGGATGAAAACAACTTAGGATGTCCTTAGGATAGTTGTGTATAGAAGTGTATAGTTGAAATAAATTTTGTATGGGTTTGATGTGGTTGGGGTTTTGATGCCGTGAGATGGTAGAGAGCAAAAGGGAGTATAATCTGATTTTTAACTAAGTTAAAGTGTGTATCAGTTATCTAAAGCTACAATGCATGTATAAATGAAGTAATTCCAAGTCACGGAACATATAGTAAAAAAACAAAAAAAAAATGGCTCAAGGGATGGTCTAAGTCATGGTCTAAGTCAAAGGGATGGGTTAAGGTATGGCTAGAATTAATGAGAAGGCATAGTGAGTAGATAGTTTTTAAAAGAGGTATGGTGTGCTTTCGACCAAAAAGTAGAGTTTTTGGTATATCTATTGAATAAAGGCACAAGTTTTCGGCATTATAAGATATAATAATGATATATTTTGCAACTTTTAATGTATTTGGTTATAAAAGTGGTATTGTGAAGTCGTAAAAAAGTTTTCGGTGGTTCCGGGATATGCCTAAGCGCAATTTATCGCGAAACGAATACACTTTACGTATCCGAAAAAATAAATGAACAAAGTAAATAATTATCCTTAAAATAATTATAATAACCCTTAGCTTGTGTAAATATTTAATTGTTTGATGCCCGTTTACATTGAACGCTAATTTTTAGCTTACGCGATTTAGCTTAATATTTATGATTTCAAGCAAACACGTACAATTCAAAAAGGTACATTGTGAATTTATTGATGTCGTCAATGACTTGAAAACACAGGGTGTTATAGACTTCCCCCGTTAAACGAGCCTTGTCCTCAAGGCTCACGATGCAGCACTTGACGACGATGCGGTCTTGGTGAAGAGGTGTGGGTATTTCTTCTTAAATTGGTCTTCACGTTCAAGTAAACTCAGACCTCTCATTGAGTTCCATCGAACTTTGACTAATGGGATCCGACTTCGCTTCAACCATTTAACTTCACGGCCCACTATTTCTAATGGTTCCTCAACAAAATGAAGCTTGTCATCAAGATGAAGTCCATCCAACAACAACACGGCTTAATGATCTTGGCGTAGCAACTGTCTTCAAGTGGATACGTGAAACATAATGTGAACCTTGCCAGCTCTTGAGAAACTCAGCTTTGGTAAGCAACAGATCCAACCTTTTCCATCACCTTGGATGGTCTAACATACCTGGGGTTTAGCTTCCCCCGTTTGCCAAAGCGTACTATTCTCCTTTCTAAGGTGACACCTTAAGCATAACTCGGTGGACAACTTGAAATTCTACTAGCTACGTCTCACATCGGCGAACTCCTTTAGCGAGTAAGTTTTAATAGTGATTGGTCCTAGCGACTAGTGATGTGTCTCGGCTTCTTGGCTTAGGATTTGTGACGTCGACTCACAGTGTAAGATGGGTGTAAAGTTTACTTAGTTATCAGGATATTAGTATTGGTTCCTGGTGATAGCTATGTTTTTATGAATACGTACACAAAACTGATCTAAATAAAAATTGTTTTCTCGACGAGCAGTTATTAAGGTGACAACTCTCACAAGGCAATGGTCCTATCCTGAAATTATAACATATTTTGATCAGGCTATGTATATTTGAGGGCTAACGATGCGATGCTCATTTTCGTCAAAATAGTGTTATAATTTGACTTTCAAAGTAGAAAGTTAAAGTAAGGTTTGACGAAATTTTCACAACACATAGATTTGATAGGTAAATTGAAATTGTTCCGTACAACGAAAATTTAAAGAGAATACAACGAAGGAACATCCTAAGGAGGTTAAGTCTAAGATAGTTCCAACTTAGATATATAAGGCAAAGCGAGACAAAACTTTCTCTTTAAGCTTCGATTCTCTCTTCAATGTTGCTAAGGGTCCTTGATTCGTTACTCCTCCTCTAAGGCAAGCACCATTCATGTGTTTCCAGTACCTTCACTTGGTTTCCATGGTGTCGGTTCTTATTTTTGGCAATCACTCTTGTATGCCCTGGTTCCCACATTCATAACAATGAGGGTTTCTTGATATTAGTAGCACAGAACTCCAACATCTCGGTCAAATGACCGACCCTCTTGGCAGTTTTGCGCATTTTAACAGTGCATGCCTTGTGTGAAACTTGCACTTGTTTCATAGTGGTTAGATTCCAGCATACTCTATTCTTTCAACCAGTCCCAGCGGCGAAATCTTGGACCACATTCTGACCTCTTGGGAAGTTGTGTTGAGTTTGGGTGTTGTTGTCAAGTTTCCTCTTGTTCTCAAGCTTGACGTTCACAAAAGTGCTAATTTACCTTATCCATCAACTCTGCTTGCCATTTCAGTAGCTTCTTGCATGTTTTGTTTGACAGCCACAACACTTCCATGAATCATATCGGGCCCCCCCCCCAAAAAAAACCACCGACATACCTTTTCAACCTTGTCCAGACTCCTCAGGAAACATTCTAACACACAGAAGCGGCAGAATAACAGTGCTAGTTCCTGGATACGTTGGTTGTACCCTGTCACAACGACCCTTTACTTTCAATTCCCCAACTCAGCTCAGCTTCTTTATCTAGTTCATCGGACATACCTTGTCATCATTTCTTTCTCAATCTATCCATAAGTCATTGCATACCAACATCCTGACCCAAACAAATCTAACTGGGAATTCCACCACGTCAGAGCTCCTGCCAAAAGAGTACAAGTGGAGAACTTGATCTGATTTTCCACAGAGCAGTTGCTTATGCGGAATACAGTCTCCATCCTTTCAAACCATTGGGTTAGTTCGACCACTCCCTCAGTGCCGTTTTGAATACAGAGGTTGGCCCTTTCATGAAGTCGATGGTGAAGAAAAGGGAAAAAAGTCATCTCGAGTAAGCGCCGTTCCGGAAATTCCTCTGGCACCATGTTCCCGAATTATGGCTGTCATCGCATTCTTTTGCATCACGGCGTCAGTGCAGCAGTAACACCTTGGTCAATCATTGCCTGAAGTTGGGCATTGTGACGAAGTGGGGGTGGTAGGATTTGTCAGTAACTGGTGTTGACCTTGTGGCTCTTTTTGGTGCCATTTCCTCAAAAACCTAAAAATGAAATTCAGTTTAATTCTCAAAAAAGGTCATGCTCCTAAATATGAGTGTTTGTGAAGTGAAGTATGGTCAATATGAATGTCGATGCTCATAGGCATAAATAGTTGCTGATATGATATCATATTTGATAACTTAAATTTATTTATCATTTATAAACTATAAGCTTATAGTTCTACATGTACCGCTGCCTAAAGGAATGCTCCAGTATTTATATAAATCACCCTTATATAAATAATTGTAGAATACACAAGGTATGGTAAGTATATATATATTTATACATATATATATATACTTAAGTCACGTTCGCAAGTAAACAAGTAGTGTGTCTGCACATATCAGACAAATATTCCTATAGTCGTCTTACCACTGTAATTACGCGAATTGTTCCATAAATGCTCACGAGTCCTAACCATTCTTGAGGAATTTATCAAGTACCTCGATTTGCGTAAAAACTTTGTCAAGCTCCATCTCGCACTCAATCAAACAAGAACTGTCTTGAGAAGGCAGTCATGAATTGTTTACAATACACGTCTCGACCTATTAATAAATTTTACTCCGACTATGGACAATACTCACGAACCTTTACGTTCATCTAACTAATCAACATTGTTATCATGTTGTATGCATATCATGTATGGTCCTACTGAGGCATGTGCAACCCACCATAATACCTTGACAAGGCTTCAGTGTTCATCTATCCCCAATAGAAAAATCTGTGTTCTTTGACAATGCTTTAGATGTATGCAATGTTTGTGCAAATGGCTATAGTCTATAGGGTAAAATATGCAGACCGTAGTACTCTAAGCCTTGGCTCTGATAACCAATCTTGTAACACCCCAAAATTGGGATGAGATCCAGCGGAATGTGTTTCCTGGAGCGTTACTTTCATACTACCATTGCACAATCATGAAGAGAACGACCTCTAAGGTCGTTGAAAAGTATTTTTGAAAAGTTTGGACTCCAATGTTCCTCAAATAGTCCAAGCACTATTTTCACCACCTGAGAAACATGCTTAAAAGGGTCACATAAAGTTGTTGAGTTCATAGGTTTTCGTAAGTATAATTGTAAATCCCAAACTAATATATAGGTTCTATTCATTGTTACAAGTTTACGCCCATACAAGACTTGCAACACGAAACCGGCCCTATATAAGGTTTCCTTATATAAAATCCCAAAAGAGTTTCAAGTATATATTGTATTTACACGATACACCATAAATGTTCAGTAGATGAACACAATATCCAAAAATGTTTCAAGTAATATTATGATGAAAGAAACAAAACGATTCCAAAAAATGTTTCAAGTAGATATTATAATGAGCACAATATCCAAAATGTTTCAGTAGATATTATAATAGACACATTATCCAACAATGTTTCAAGTATACTATTGTGCAATATCAAAATATTACAGTATATATTGTATTTAGACAATATAACAAAAATGTTTTTCAAGTATGTAAGAGAAATGATTACGATTACTCTAAGTCAAGAACTGTGACGTAGACTTATAGTATGCCCACTTTATCAAGCACGGTACGAATTCATTAGTAATTCAGTGTTGGCCCTGGTAGATACCAATCCAGTCGTAATTCCGACATGATATAACTTCGTTATTCGATCTCGAACTAGTGGAGCTAATCACCCGAACGGGGTTGTCAATACCCCAATATCTATTTTATAACATTCGCTGCTCACCCTCCAAGTGATTTACAGTCATGAAACCTTAAGCTAATTCCTCATTATGTCTTAAAAGTCCAAGTATGTGTACGTCCAAAAAGTAAACCAAGTATTGTATCTCATCGCATGACAAGTAAAGAAGTGCATAATTCAATTTGTAATCAACCATGTAAATGCATTTGTAAACAAGCATGTTCTCACCCCAAAACTTATAAAACAAATCATGTAAAACGTGGGGCTATGAACTCACCTTGAGTTCAGATAATCCAAATATCGCAGATAAAGCGTCACGTAAAAGATCGAATGCAACCTAAATTGTCATAGGTCGTATAAGTACCGAGTACTTTAATTGATAACATTGATTGTAATCCTATAGATTATATCGTACTATCGTTCGGGCTATCATAATTAAAGAGGTCATGACATGACGTTCGAGGAGTTAGGACACTTTAAATCGTAAATCCAACAACTCGTCGAAACGCCATCCGAAGAGGCCTCATTATGAAACTCCCTAGTAATATAGTACTTTGATAACCACATAACATTCTATATAGCTCAATCACCAACTAATGATTTTGGTAAAATTGTGTTTAATAAGTTAAAACGTTTATATTTACCGTTTTAGTAAAACTGGCGTAACTTTCGCGTTTTAAACCCGATTCTCGCGTTTCTTATGTCCATCTTTTCGTATTAGGACGAGTTATCATAATTTGACATTTTTCATATTTGACCCTCAGGATGAACCAGTAACTTTTAACTGTTCCACAAGAAAAAATCAGACGTGAGTTTATAAAAATCATATTCGTCGTCGTAAAACCCGTAAATGTCGTATTTTATTCGTTATAGCTCCGTTTTTAACGATTCTTTCGAGGACGTTCTCGTTTTTGAAAGTTCTATAATTTATGGAGGTTTTACAAAATATAACTTTACGGTCATGAATAGTAACTTTTATAAAAATAAGTTTATAAAAGTTTTAATTGTCGAACAAACTCGCGAAATTCCATAAACTCATATCGTTATTAATTTGAAAAATTATACGATTCTTATCATTTTTTGGAATCCTAAAAATTGTATTATTGTTAAAAATTATCTACACTTGCTGTTTATCATTTTTTATAAAAATGTTTTATAAAATTTTACTTACGACTACGTATATTAACGTATAACTCGTTTTTATGTAACAGTAAACTTTTTCGTTTATTAATTACCGTTTAACAAGTTTATTACTTTTCGAAGTCGTCGGGAAATGTATTATCCTATAAAAAAATATAAAAGGATATTAAAAATTCGAATTTTGGACAGAAATGTTTGCTTAGTTTGTTGATTCCATTTTTGATCTTTTCTTATACTTGAAACCACTATTGTAATTACCACAAGTCTCATATATCATATATATTATATATCATCCTTATATTAGCATTTACTTGTCCATAATAGTCCTCATGTGTCCAAGTTATCAAGGTTACAAATCCATGATAACACTTAAAATCATAACTTTACATGTTAATAATCCTAAATGGTGATATAAGCTAAATAGAATAATCATATGCATAAAAATGAATATTGTAAGAACATAAAGAGTTCAAGTAAACCTTATAAGGTATGATATGAGATAGCTAGTGCTAAACCCTTGTTTGCCACAAAACCAAAGCTTGGCACAAATAAACCCTACTTCTTAACAAAACCCTAGTTTTCCTTTTTAAGTGGTTGGTGTAACATCAAGTAAAGCACTAAAGGTAGTCGACACAAAACTTCTATCGGCACCCGAATCGAATAACATAGAAGCATAATAGTTATTAAGAAGAAACGTACCCGTGACAACGTTGGAATCAGGGTTTGTTCCTCCTTCACCAATGGCGTAAGCTTTTGCTGTAGTTTCATTACCTCCAGTCTGGTTTCCATTCTTGTTTCCATTCTTGTTTATGGTCTGGTTTCCACGGTTCTGATTCCTCAACTTAGGACAATCCTTCCTGAAATGTCCTGGTCTTCCACACTCATAACAAATAATACCTTGCTGATTTCCAACTGGAGCCCTCTGAGTGTTTGGAGCAATAGCAGCCCTACACTCCCTAGTCTGATGTCCAATCTTCTTATGGTTTCCACAACTCAAAGTACACAGCCCTTCATGGTGCAACCTACACTTATTGCAGTAGGGTAGTGGCCCAACATATCCCCTTCTTTCGTTGTTCCCAGCCGTATAGGCTCTGGTCACATTCTGCCTACTAGTATTTTGCCTCTTGAACGGCGGTTGCTGTCCATGGTTATCCCTTAGATTATTCTCCATCCTCCTCTTATTCTCAACACTCCTTGCAGCATAACTCTGGACCTTCTTGTCCATCAATTGGTTAGCAATGCGTATAGCATCCCGGAGTCTGGATGGATTCGCAGCAATCACATTCCCTTGAATGTTGTCCGGTAAACCTCCAATAAACATTTCCACTCTGCCTTCTTCATCAGGGACCATTCTAGTACACAACAAAATCAACTCCTGAAACCTTTGAGTGTAAGCAGTCAAGTCGTTTCCTTTCACGGTCAAATTCCACAATTCAGTCTCCATCTTCTGGATTTCATTCCTTGGACAATACACTTCTGTCATCAACTTCATTAGTTCAACCCAATTCATGGCATATGCCGCCTCAACACTAATGGTTCTATTATGAGAGTTCCACCAGGTCAAAGCACTGTCCTGCAGTGTGCATGTAGCATATTTCACTTGATACTTCGATGGACAATTACTGATATTGAACACAGTCTCCATTTTCTCAAACCAGCGGGTCAATCCGACAACGCCTTCAGTTCCTGAGAAATTATGTGGCTTGCACTTCAAGAAGTCTTGGAAAGTGCACTCTCGAGCCACTGGCATGAAACCTCCATAGTTCATACCATGATTCCCATTTCTATTTCCATTTCTGTTTTCTCCATTCCCTCCATTTCCATTTCCTCCATTTCCTCCGTTTCCATTTCCTCCGTTCTCGCCTTCTTGTTCATCCACATTCTCATTCAGGGGTTCAAGGGTCCTTGCGGCTTCACGAGCCTCCATCTCTTCAGCTACTCGGCGGGTAACCAATTCTTCAAACTCCTCACGAGTCATGGACGCTCTAGATCGGGTGTTAGGCATCTTCCTACAACATATCAACATAACACTCGATGAGATTTCTAGGTAATGCGAGATTACTAACGGTATTAAATAAAATTTACGGTTAATCACATAGAAAATACACTGATTCAAAAAATATTTCACGGAAATCCCATAAATCAATGACGCAAGTAGCATAAGTAAATCAAAATATGACGTCAAAATTTAATCATAGATAAATATCAATTTCATATCATCGAACATTAGTGATTACATCACAACGTTTCAAAATACAGAAAATACGAGTTCTAACACTACGGTTATCACTAAACGCTACTACTCAATGCTTGCATTATACCGAACATCTCTAAGGACGGTAGCCCATGTGCTTCCTAGCACACGCCTCAAGTCTACCAACTCTTATTCGATCATAAAATCGAAGTCGTCACATCTGCCTCAACTCCCTCTGCATACGTGACATGCCGCGCTGGAGTCGGTCAACTCTCTGACTCTCAACACTCGCAGTGCCTCTGAGCCTCTTGTTATCCCTCTCCAACTCAGCAATCCTCTCAGTCAAAGCAATAACAGCCAACTCAACCCCAACCATCCTATGTCCCTGCTCTCTTTGAACTCCCTCAATAGCCTGTATACGATGGACTGGGATAGCCTGAGTGTGATCATGGGTACCTTCTTGGGGGATAAAATCTCCTAATGTCTCGTATGTAGCCTCTACTGCTCCCTCTTGAGCAGGCTCAGGAATATCCTCTGGCATCACAGGATGCGTAACCCTCTCAACTCTGACCTCAACCGGGCCTCTCACACCCGTCTCTGTCTCATCTCGATCAACAGCCTCAACTACAACTCTAGCATCAATCCCTCTAACCCTAAGAGCATCTGCGTAAGCAATACACTCGTCAATCTCTCCCTGAATCTCTGGATCATTATCCTGCTCTAAATGAGGCTCATCACTAACCTTGACAATAGCATCATCCCTGATCGTGCCGGATTCACACCGTAAATATATATAATATATAATAAAATATAAAATATAAAATATATAAAGAAGTGTAAAAACCAACAATCAATGATACCGAGAAGTAGTATAGAGCTTTCCCGGGTCGTAAATCCCCAACGAGGCTGGAATGGTAAATCGATACGATCGAAGATTTGAGTTTGAAGGAAGGAATTGGTTTGGGAAGTTGAAAAAGTCAAATTAGATAATAACGGACCAAAACGTTTAAGAAAAACCTAGAAATTATGAAATTAAACTAGAAAACGAAACCCCGAATCCCGTACAAAAGGGGGAAAACCTAAATTCTTTAAAAATAACCCTACGGAAAATTTTTCACTTCTAAACTACTCTACGGGTCAAATAACGAAGAATGAAAAAGACTAGACCGAAAACGGAGTTCGTTTGACCCAAAAACGAGTCAAAACAAAAACCCGTACCCGGACCCGTTCTTTAAAAGATGAAAAGTTATAAAAATGACCCTACGAAAAATTTTATATTTTTCCTACAAACTAGATGATAAAAGAAAATTTTCTAAAAAAGCAAAATATTTTTTTGATAATTTTTGTATTTATTACGAATTAAATAAACTTGTAACTAAATTAAATTATAAAAAATACTAAACGTTTACAAAAAATTCTGAAATTTTTTCTAAAAATCCTTTACACTATAAAGGTCCTACGAAAAATACCAAACACCACACAGCTTATCAAATAAGCCCCGAAATAAGCTTACACAGCTTATGGGCTTATGAGGTCAAAATGACCTTAAATATTGTTGCCCTTGAGTCTTTAACGAAAAAGACCCAAGGGCGCAGTGGTAAGTGGTGTTGTGTAAAGGGAGGGGATGTATCGAGGGGTCCTGGGTTCGAGTCTTGCTCACCCGGGTCCCTTGTCTTCCCTTCTCTTTTTTTTAAACAAACTCTAGGGTAGAAATTGTAACAATCTAAACTAAAGGGTAGGCGGGCAAAATTTATTAAATTTACACTATGGTTAAAACGTGTAACCCTACACTATGAAAAAGTGACCAAACAGACCTCGCGACATAGCTTATTTTTAGCTTATTAAAAAAATGAGTTTTAGCAAAAACTTAAAACTACAAACTTATTAAGGGGCTTATGCTACACAACTTTAACAAATGCACTTTTTACTTTTATCAAAAGAATAAGCTTAAAAATAAGCTTAATTTTAACAGAAGCTTAAGAAGCTTTAAAAGCTCAAAAGGTTAAGTCTTTTTGCATCTTTTGGTTGTTTAAGTTAAGCTAAGGACTAAAATAAGCAAAAGGGACTTAAACTAACTTAAATAAGCTAAAAGGGAAGGAAAAGCTAAACTAAATAAGCTGTGGGAAGCTTATTGACAGGAAAGCTTAACTAAAGCTTAAAGAGCTAAAGTGCTTAAAGCTAGGACAAATAAGCTAGAAAAAAGGAAATAAGTAAGCTAAATATCTAGCTTAACCTAAAAAGCTCTTGGGAAACAGTTTGAGCTTATTGAATAAGCTGAATAAGCTAAAATCAAAACTTAAGCAATTCCTCACCCTAAGGGATTCAAAAACAGCCAAGAGGCATGTTTGGGCTTAGAAATAAGCACACAAATAAGCTTATCAAGGGCTGAGACTTTGAGGGCTTATACTAGAGCTTATATGCTCTAGAAATAAGCCAAATACTTGGGCTTAAATTGGCTTAAAGGCTGAGAACAATGAGCCTAAAGTTCCCCTTTTGCACCAGGGGAACTTTAAGGCAAAGCTCAAGGGCTTATTTGACAGCTTATTTTAAGCTGTCAAATAAGCTCTAAAATCACAAATAAGCTCAAACAGATTGAGTGCTATAGCCAAAGGGCTTGTGCACCAATTTTGAGCTTTTGAAAATTAATTTTACTTGCTTATTTTTGTGAATGAAAAAGGGTCCTTTGGTTTTGAGAAACTGTGACAGAAATGTTTAAGTGAATTTGACCCACAAAGTCAAAAGGACAAAGGGCTTGTGACAGCCCTATTTTAACACACACAAGCAAACCTTTTGATGCTAACTAAAAACTCACATGTGATTAACCAAATAAGCACTTGTGATGGTTTATATAAAACCTAACAGTTTAATAGAAGTTTCATAACTTGTGAAAAAGCAATTTTCACAAAGAAACTTTTAAAAACAGCTTAAATGAGTTTATTAATCTAGACTAAACCTATTTTAATGACCATAACCCATACCACAACTTGTTTTGACCCGTTTTAGCCTTGTGCCAAACACCCCTTTAAATGTCTTGGTGCAATAATGGGCTACTAGCTCCATTTATTATTATTATTATTTTATTTTGCATCATCTTTACATTTTTAGCACATGAGTGGTTTTTTGTTTCACCCTCTTTTCTTCATTTTCTTCATGATATATATGCAAATGTTACAGGAGTTTATATCTTTAATTATTTTCCCCTGCAACATCCAATATTATACGCACATCCCCTCACTTGAGATAAATAATGTCGAAAGTGGTGATACAGGGGGTCTTTATAGATCATAACTGATTGGTCTTCCACGAATGCATATAATTTTCGTTCCAATTCCCTCCGAACTATGGACTTAAGTAGCCAAAGATTTCAACACAAAGAAAATAAAGACTACAGGGTAGACTAAGGTGAAATGGTGTAACAAAACATATAGAGTAGGGTGAAAACATAGATTGACTCAACATGGGTGATCTAGGGGTATCTTACACTAATAATGAGTGAAACAAAAGGTTTTATCATGGGAGGTCGACAAATCAGTGTAACAAGTCGATAAACACATACATATAGGCTATTTGGGTGATTTCCTAAGTGTTGCCTTTTTAAATTATCTATTCCTGCTAATCAATTAGGTCTCGAAATGATGTACATGCCAAGTTCTAAAGTCTATAATACTACCGGCACACTCAATATTCTGGTGGATTTCTGAGTAATATGATGGAAACAAAATATTAGACATAAATCTCACCAAGTAATAATAAATGGTAATGTGCATTCGGCAAAGATTAATTCTAGTTATTTAAGAAAAATTTGCCAAAAATTTAAAAATTGGCAAAATTTTTAAAGAAAACTAGAAAATCGAAGGCAAAACATACGTTAAGTATTAATTCTACTCCCATCCCCCCACTTGATTTGTACAATGTCCCTATTGTACATTAAGGAAATGAAATAAAAAGGAAAGAGGAAAATTAAGACAAGAAACTCCCTGAGCATTGTTTCGAGATTTGAAATTTGGTGAATATATTTAAGATTATCTCCGTCTTCCCGCAAGCTCTTTATCCCCTGTGATCACAAAACAAACCAAAACATAAAATCATTCTACAAGAATTATGAAGTGTACAGGAAATACAAACCTCACTCACTTTCGTAGGAATCACGGTTACATTTAGCATATGCAACAAGCCTTTTAAACCACTTGGTGGCCCAAGTGGACGAGTTTAGTCTCGTGAGGGCTTCCAGAGAACATACCCACAAAGTCCATTTACGTATACAAGGTTTAGACATGTTTAAAACTTATATTTTTAGGATTTCAGAAGGAGGTTACAGCGTAACCTTAGTAGTTACGTCGTAATCAAGTGGTAAGTTTTTTTAAGTTTTAAGGTGTTACGGCGTAACCATGAAATGGTTTACGTCGTAACTGCAGTGGTTACGACGTAAACTAAAATTGTTACGCCATAACTGCTACAGATTCAGCAAGGTTACCACATGATTATGAGTCGAGCCGGTCTCGATAATTTCCTCCCAACTTCTGGATTCTGCAAAACAAAGTAAGAAACATGCAAACCAAACTAATGCAAAAAGGAAATTTCATAAAGGATGGGTTATCTCTCGACAAGCACTTTTGTTTATTAAAGTCTTTAAGTTAGACTCATGGCCATTCTACATTTTTACAAAGTATATTGTTTCGTTAATCTTGTCTATCTCGTGTCCATGATACTTCTTTAATCTGTGTCCATTTACCTTAAACCGAACTCCGTTTTTACCTAACACTTCGACTGTTCCATACGGATAAACTTTGCTTACCGTATATGGTCCATACCATTTGGTTTTAAGTTTCCCTGGAAAAAGTTTTAATCTTGAATTGAAGACTAATACCTCTTCCCCTTCTTGAAACTCCTTATCCATAATTTTAGAATCGTGCCAACGTTTAGTCCTTTCTTTATATGCTCGTGAATGCTCATATGCATCAGTTCGAAATTCATCAAGTTGATTTAATTGAAGGAATCTATGTTTTCCTGCAGCATCTAAGTCAAGATTTATGTTTTTTAGGGCCCAATATGCCTTGTGTTCAAGTTCGATTGGCAATTGGCATGCCTTTCCATAAACAATCCTGAATGGTGTACTACCGATAGGTGTTTTATAAGCTGTCCTGAATGCCCATAGTGCATCATCCAGTTTATCTGCCCATTCTTTTCTGTTTCCGTTAACTGTTCTTTCCAAGATTCTCTTAATGGCTCTATTAGTATTCTATGTTTGTCTACTAGTTTGGGGATGATATGGAGTAGCAAGTCTATGTGTTACTCCATATTTCTTAAGTGTTTTTCGAGGAGGGAATTGCAAAAATGTGTTCCACGATCGCTAATTAGAGCCTTCGGAACTCTAAATCTAGAAAATATTTTTTCAGGAATTTCACTACGACACGTGCATCATTAGTAGGTAGGGCTTCAGCCTCGACCCATTTTGAAACGTAATCGAAAGCTACAAGAATATATTTGTTTTTTTTTCGAGGAGGGAAAGGGTCCCATGAAGTCAATCCCCCATATGTCAAAGACCTCACTAACAATAATGTTGGTTAAGGGCATTTGGTTCCGTGAGGAAATATTTCATGCCTGTTGACAAGCATCACACCCTTGAATATATTTGGCCGCATCCTTAAAAATGGTTGGCCAATAGAATCCAGACTCGAAAATCTTTCATGCGGTAATATCTGCCCCGTAATGACCTCCCGTAGGTCCCTTGTGGTAATGTTCCAGGATTTCATGTAATTCTCTACCAAAAACACACCTTCTTATTATTCTGTCAGGACATGATTTGAATAGGTATGGATCATCCCATATGTATTTCCGTACATCGTTCAAGAATTTTTTTTTTTAAATAATAAGTCAGATGCTGAGGAATGATCTTAGAGACGAGGAAATTCGCATGATCTGTGTACCACGTGTCGGTTTCAGTATTCTATAGTTTAATAACCATGAGGTGTTCGTCAGAAAAATTATCTTGTATTGTATCTTCTTTTAATTCCTTCAACTCCGTATTTTCAAATCTAGAGAGATGGTCAGCAGCTAGGTTTTCAGCCCCCTTTTTATCCTTAATTTCGATAGTGAATTCTTGGAGAAGTAAGACCCACCTTATCAGTCCAGGTTTAGTATCCTGTTTGCTGAAGAGATATTTGAGGGATGAATGATCAGTGTAAACCACTATTTTAGACATTATTAAATAGGACCTAAATTTGTCGAATGCGTATACTACTGCTAATAGTTCCTTTTCAGTAGTGGTATAATGTTCTTGTGCATTGTTCATAGTTTTACTTGCCTAATACTTGGGCGGAATTTTTTCTCAATCCGTTGTCCAAGAACAGCTCCAACGGCATAGTCGCTGGCGTCACACATTAACTCAAAATCTATATCCCAATTGGGCGCAATGATCACTGGAGCAGTGATAAGTTTATCCCGAAGTATGTCAAATGATTTTATGCATTCGTCTGAGAAGTCAAATTTGGCGTCTTTCATCAACAACTGAGTCATAGGTCGGGCTATTTTAGAAAAATCCTTAATGAATCTTCTATAGAACCCAGCATGCCCTAAAAAGCTTCGTATTCCCTTGACGTTGGTTGGGTAAGGTAAACTAGTGATCACATCAACTTTAGCTTTATCAACTTCAATTCTAGCTTTTGATATTTTATGCCCTAAAACAATTCCTTCTTAGACCATAAAATGGCATTTTTTCCAATTGAGAACTAGGTTCGTTTCTTCACATCTGGCTAACATTTTTGATAAATTGCTAAGACAAGTTTTGAAAGAATTTCTGAACACAGAGAAGTCGTCCATGAATGCTTCCATAAAATCTTTACACATGTCATGGAAGATTGTCGTCATGCATCGCTGAAATGTGGCAGGAGCGTTACATAACCCGAAAGGCATTCTTCTGTAGGAAAAAGTGCCATAGGGACAAGTAAAGGTGGTCTTTTCCTGGTCTTCTGGTGCTAAAGGAATTTGGAAATATCCGGAGAATCCATCTAGAAAGCAATAGTATTCATTTCCTGATAGTCGTTCTAACATTTTATCAATGAAAGGTAAGGGGAAATGGTCTTTTCTTATTGCATCATTAAATTTTCTGTAATCAATACATACCCTCCATCCTGTGACTATTCGTGTTAGAATAAGTTCGTTGTCTTTGTTGGTAATCACAGTGATTCCTCTTTCTTTTGGAACCCACTAATTAGGCTTACCATAGGACTTATCTGGAAATGACATAGATAAATCCTGGTTCAAATGGTTTAAAGTTTTGGTTTTTATGACTGTCTGGTGGGTGGGTTTGATATTGTCTTACCATCACATTTTTATGAGTAAAGAAAGAGGGGACTAAATTCTTTAATATCAGAGATTTACCATGCAGGGCTTTTTTTATGTTTGGTTGGACGTCTAATAGTACACTTTTCTTTGTTAGATAATAACGAAACGAAGACATGATGATAGGTAATTCGCGATTGTCGTCCAGAAAAGCATATTCTAAGTGGGAGGGGAGTTCATTGAGTTTTGGGGTAGGTTTTTCTTTATCGTTAGAATTTGCAGCGAAGAGAGCAGGGTTATTACAATCTTCATGAATTGCAGACAGATGGTCAAGAATGGGTTCAATTGAATTAACGTGCTTTGGAGGAAGAATTTCTTTAATATTGTCGAGGACGGAAAGGTCAATTATGTCTGCAGAATGGCAGGTGTCCTCATCAGACGGGAGGAACCTCATAGATTTTTCTAAATCGAAGGTGATGATTTCATCCCCCACTTCGAAGGATATATTTTTGTTAAAAACATCAATCATGGCATGTGCTGTGGCCAAAAATGGTCTTCCTAGAATAATGGAAATTCTATGGTCCTCTTCCATATCAAGTATTACAAAGTCGACTGGGAAAACAAATTTGTCGATCTTTACCATGACATTTTCCGCAATCCTTTTGGAAACTGAGTGGTTTTATTTGCAAGTTCGATACACATCCGTGTGGGTTTAAGATCACCTAGGTTAAGTCGTAGAAACATTGAGTATGGCATGAGGCTTATGCTAGCTCCCAAATCAGCTAAGGCCTTCGTAATTCCACTTTGTCCTAATATACAGGGTATAGTGAAACCTCATGGGTCCTTTTCTTTAGGAGGGACATTGTTCAAAACGACTATAGAGCATTGTTTGTTTAATATTATTTTAGACGCTTTGCTTCCCTTTCCCTTTTTTAAAAGAAGATCCTTCATAAACTTGGCGTATTTTGGCATTTGTTCAAGGGCTTCTATAAAGGGGATATTGATGTGAAGTTGCTGGAGGTTCCTTAGGAATTTTTGGAACTGTTCTTTCTCCTTCTCCTTTTTTAGTCGTCTGGGAAAAGGGATAGGTGGATCTGTCTTTTTATATTTTTGTTAATACAAATAATGCCTAAAAACGTTATTTATATTTTTCGACCTCTCAACGTTTTGATCATAACAAAATGTAAAAACGTTTACAATAAAAATAAACGTCTACAAATTATTAAATGTAAAATTTCATTTCTAAGATTAGTGATCACTTAAGGTATGGACAAACAAAATAATTAAACATGATTAGTGATCAAGAAAATATTTTTCTCTTAATCTTCACTTTTAATTCTACAAAAGTGTTTTTGAAAAAATAATTTTACAAAATATTTTCTAATTAAAATAAAAAGTTTTATTAAAAACTTAAAATTTGAAATTCAAATTTTCCCCCCGAAATAGAATCTTCTACACCAGATACAATGTTCCCCACAAAAAGACAAAAAGGGAGCGGAGTCTAGGCGGCGGCCCCCTTATAGGCCTGGCGGCCCCTTTATATATAAGGGACCCCCGGGACCGCCCCCAGAGAGACGTTGAGATTCCCTGCCTATAAATACTGCTCCATTCCCAGCAGAAAAATGATTCCTCGTTGCACGAAATTTTTCAGTCTTTTCTTTCTCTCTCTAAACCTTCTTTCTCTCACTAAAACTCTTGATTACTAACATACTTAGATCTTGTTTCAAGTGATCTAATCTCTTCTTCTCATCTCTTCCCTCTCATTCAAGTGCAAGAAAAGAACACTCGTATTCGTCAAGAAACAAAGTGTTAATTACTGATCTCTCCTCTTTTCTTCTAAGTACCAAAACTCTATTGTATTTATCTTGTGTATTTGTATGATTTGGATATCGTATAGATCCGATAGAGTAGATCTTGTGAGTGTGTATATCTTGTGAAGTGGTATATTGTTTCTAGCTAAGATTAGGACTCGACATTTAGCTTAGTGTTAGAAAATAACGTAAGCGACGTGAAAACAGTTTTCTCCGCCTAAACGGTTTTCTCCTTGCCCTTGTCTTTGGTGTTTTGTTCTTTTTAATTCATAGGTTTGTGAGAGATAGGGAAGGAGGATCCGGCTATTGTTACGAAATCTTTGGTTAATGATTTCGATTATTTCATTGCTAAGTTGAGTTCTGATCATATTCCTAATACTACTGAATCATCGGCTGCAAAGCATGACAAGCCGAGTAAGATGTCGTTTGCTTCAGTGCTTCATAACCAGTCGACTAAAAGATGGGTTAACATTAAGGAGCTTCGAAATGATGAGAAAGTTGAGGGAGTAGCTGTTGCTATACCGCTTTCGGCTGTAGAGGAAGTGAGTGCACGTTTCTCTTATACCCTCTATGGTTACTTTATAAGGAAATGGTTGGCGTTTCCTCTTATGGAAAACTACGCAAAGAATACTTGGGTGAAGTTTAGGCTCAAACGTGTTATGCTAGATGAAGGGTTCTTTTTGTTCCAGTTTGAAACCAAAGATGGTATGGATAGGGTAATAGAGGGTGGTCCATGGCTTATTAGGCTTGTTCCATTGATTCTTAATGTTTGGACCCCGAATACTATTTTGAAAAAGGATGAGATTAAGACGGCTCCTATTTGGGTTAAGCTACATAATGTTCCAATTATGGCGTATTTAGAAATTAGATTAAGCTTGACCACGACTCAAATTGGAAGACCAATTATGTTGGACTCGTATACGAGCCAGATGTGTCTAAGATCTTAGGGTAGAACTGAGTATGCGCGTGCATTAGTTGAAGTATCGGCAGAAAAGGAGCTTATGGCGGCTATTGTTATTACCATCCCGTATAGTGATGGCAAGGGTCATACTTTGGCTACGATTGGCATCGAGTATGAATGGAAGCCTCCTCATTGCAAGACTTGTAAAATTTTTGATCATACCAACAAAAAATGCCCTAAGTTACCCAAGGAAGCAGAGCCTGTTCTTGATACTAATGATGGGTTTGTCGAGGTTAATAAGAAGAAGGGAAAAGTGAAACAGCTGTTTACACAGCCTTCTAAGCCTAGACAAGTTGCTAGAATTAGGTTTACGAAACCTAAACTGAATTTGCAATATAGACGTGTTGAGCATGGTGCTTCATCTGAGTCTCAACACAAGGGGGAAACGTCTAATGCTACTAAGCAAGATCAAGGGATTGAACAGAGTTCTAAGCCATCTAGTTCTTCAGCGTTAAATGTTAAGGATGTGAGTTTATCCAACTCATTTGCTGCCTTGGGGGATGAAGAGGATACGACGTGTAGTGATGAGACGAATTGGCTCCGTGCTAAACAAAAGTTGACTGCTATTAATGAAAGTGATAGTGAAGAGGTTGATGAGGAAATTATGATGGAATACCAATAACACATATTGAATATGACGTGGTCGAAACACATTCTATAATCCAACCAATCATGCGCGGATGGAAACCAAACTGACCAAGAATCCTTTTTAAAAAACCCCAATCAACGGTATCATACGCTTTTTGGATGTCCAATTTGAACGCACATCTAGGAGAACCACGATCCAAGTGATAATTATGCATAAGCTCCTGCGTAAGTAAAATGTTATTCGAGATCCGCCTACCCGGAACAAATGCCGATTAGTTAGGGCTAACAAGCACCTTCAAACTCCCTTTAATACAGTTAGAAATAATATTGCTGATACATTTAAAAAGAACGTTACAACAAGAAATTGGCCTGTAGTCGTTGATCCGAGTAGGGGACCTAACCTTGGGAATAAGGGCAATGATAGTGTGAGGACCCGTTTAATAGTACTCTTCGTGAACATGAAACGATGTATGTTCAAGCCTTTAATGATGCTGTTCTTTTGGAGGAGCATTTTTTGAAGCAAAAGGCTAAGGTCGAGTGGTTACGAGCGGGTGATTCCAACACTGCCTACTTCCATAAAGCGGTTAAAAGCCGTATTAGTAGGAGCAGAATTGAGGTCGTAATGGATACCAATGGGACGTTATTTGCTAATGAGCAAGTGGTTGATGCCTTTGTGAATCGTTATGAAGCATTTCATGGCCAATCTGTCCATACGGGTACGTTTGATATTGAGGGCTTATTTCTTAATACGATGGATAATGAGATTGCTTTGAGTATGGTTCTTCCTATGACTGAGATTGAGGTGAAAGAGGCGATATTTTTGATGGGCAATGATAAGGCTCCGGGTCCTGACGGGTTTACGGCTGCCTTCTTTAAAGAGGCATGGGACATTGTCTCTAAGGATGTTATCAAGGCGGTTCAAGAATTCTTTTTGAACGGTAAGCTTCTAAAAGAGTTGAATCACACTATCATTGCCCTTATTCCCAAGGTTAGGTCCCCTACTCGGATCAACGACTACATGCCAATTTCTTGTTGTAACGTTCTTTTTAAATGTATCAGCAATATTATTTCTAACTGTATTAAAGGGAGTTTGAAGGTGCTTGTTAGCCCTAACTAATCGGCGTTTGTTCCGGGTAGGCGGATCTCGAATAACATTTTACTTACGCAGGAGCTTATGCATAATTATCACTTGGATCGTGGTTATCCTCTGCGTTACTATCCAAGTATAAGCGGTTAAAAGCCGTATTAGTAGGAGCAGAATTGAGGTCGTAATGGATACCAGTGGGATGTTATTTGCTAATGAACAAGTGGCTGATGCCTTTGTGAATCATTATGAAGCATTTCATAGCCAATCTGTCCATACGGGTACGTTTGATATTAAGGGCTTATTTCTTAATACGATGGATAATGAGGTTGCTTTGAGTATGGTCGTCCTATGACTGAGATTGAGGTGAAAGAGGTGATATTTTCGACTGGGGGGGCAAATGTAAGGCTCTGGGTTACTGACGGGTTTACTAGCACTATGCTTCTTTAAAAGAGCAAGGGACATTGATCCTTAAGGATGTTATCGGCCGTGTTCTCAACGATTTCGTTTTGAATGGTTAGCTTCTAAAAGTGTTGAATCCACACTATCATTGCCCTTATCCAAAGGTTAGTTCCTACTCAGATCAATGCAATACAGGACGATTTCTTGTTGTAATCGTTCTTTTTAATGATTTTAATCTAATTCCTTACACTTTTAAGTGTAAGATTTTTATTCTTCACACTTTTAAGTGTCAGGATTGTGAAAAAATCCTTCCACTGCAACAAAAATTACTTTTAGTAATTTATCTTTAACAATTGTCACTAAAGCTGGATCGTGGTTCTTCTAGATGTGCGTTCAAAGTGGACATCCAAAAAGCGTATGATACCGTTGATTGGGGTTTTTTTAAAAGGATTCTTGGTCAGTTTGGTTTCTATCCGCGCATGATTGGTTGGATTATGGAATGTGTTTCGACCACGTCGTATTCAATATGTGTTAATGGTATTCTTCATGGGCATTTTCGTGGAAAATGTGGTCTTATGCAAGGGGATCCTTTATCACCTTACCTATTTACTCTTGTTATGGAAGTGTTAACGCTTATGCTTCAACGAAGGGTTAGGAATTCTGATTTGTTTACTTACCATCGCTATTGCTCTAAAATGAAGATTATTAATCTTTGTTTTACGGATGATCTGTTCTTATTTGCTCATGGTGATGTTGAGTCGGCTAGGGTGATTATGGATGCGTTGGAGGAGTTCAAATTGGTGTCCGGGTTAACTCCCAGCCTTCCGAAAAGCACGGCGTATTTTTGTAATGTCCTTAACTATATTAAGGTCTCCATTTTACAGGTTCTCCCGTTTGAAGAGGGTCGTCTTCCGGTTAAATATTTGGGTGTTCCTTTTATCTCTACACGTCTCATTTATAGGGATTGTAGAGAGCTCATTGAGAAGGTTCAAAACCAGATCAATGATTGGAAGAACAAGTCGCTATCGGTTGCGGGAAGATTACAATTGATTAAGTCGGTGATTGGTTCTATGCACATATATTGGGCGTCTATTTTTATTTTGCCTTCTCGTATCTTGCTTGATCTTGAACAGTCCATGAGGGATTTTTTATGGTGTCAAGGGAAGATTAGGAGGGGGAGGGCCAAGGTGTCTTGGGATTTAGTGTGTCGTCTGCATGAGGAGGGGGGTCTGGGGATTAGGAGGATGGAGCTATTTAATCAAGTGCTTATGGTTACTCACATTTGGAACCTCCTAGTTCGTAAGGAATCTTTATGGGTTCGATGGATCCACGAGTATAAGTTAAAGGGCCAAAACTTTTGGGATATTCCGCTCTGTGGCAATTGACATGGGGGTGGCGTAAGGTGCTTCAGTTACGGCCAATTATAAGGGAGTTTATTTGGCTTTGTGTTGGTAATGGGACTACTGTTTCTGCTTGGTTTGATCAATGGTCTCACGTAGGCCCTATATCGCGTATTGTATCTAA
>BQNB010042886.1:0-43073 GCA_026074375.1 Tanacetum coccineum | reverse complement strand
AGGTTTAGTTGGGTTTTCTTTTTGGCCACTAAGGATGAGACTAGTAGGATCCTTAAAACTTTTATAACTGGCATAGAAAACCAAATAGATCATAAATTTAAAATCATCAGATGTGACAATGGAACTGAGTTTAAAAATAATGACTTGAATCAGTTCTGTAGGATGAAAGGGATTAAAAGGGAGTTTAGTGTTGCCAGAACTCCACAACAAAATGAAGTTGCTAAAAGAAAGAATAGGTCATAAATAAAGGCAGCTAGGACTATGCTAGTAGATTCATTATTACCTACTACATTTTGGGCTGAAGCAGTTAATATTGCTTGTTATGTTCAGAATAGGGTTCTGGTGACCATGCCTCACAACAAGACACGTTATGAACTATTACTTAGTAGACCACCTAGTATAAGCATTATTAGACCTTTTAGGTTTCCTGTGACTATTCTTAATACCTTAGATCCCCTAGGCAAATTTGATGGGAAGGATGATGAAGGGTTCTTGGTTGGATACTCTTTAAATAGCAAGGCTTTTAGAGTATTTAACACTAGAACTAGGAAGGTAGAGGAGAACCTGCACATAAACTTTCTTGAAAACAAACCAAATGTTGTAGGAAGTGGTCTAGAATAGCTCTTTGATATTGATTCACTGACAAAATCTATGAATTATGAGCCAGTTACTGCAGGAAATCAAACTAATGGTGATGCGGGTATAGAGACAAATGTTAATGCAGGGCAAGCTAGACAGGAGAAAGCATTTGATCATGAATACATACTACTACCACTCATGCTTTCAAATTATCTACTCTCTTTAAGTTCTTAGAGCCTAGATAATAAGGATAATGATGAGGTACCAGGAAAAGGAGATAATAATTTAAGTAAAAGCAATGATCAAGAAAGGATTGACAGCAGTACTAAACATGTTAATACTGTTGAGGCAAGTATTAATACTACCAGTGAAAATATTAATATTGGTAGTTTAAATATTAATATTGCTAGTCCTATTCCTAATGATTCAAGTATACAATCTTTGGAAAACACTGGCATATTTAATGATTCCTATGATGATAGAGAAGTGGGTGCAGAGGCTGACCTCAACAACTTGGAAACCACCATGAATATCAGTTTTATTCCCACAACCAGAATTCACAAGGATCATCCTAAAGACCAGATCATTGGAGACATAAATTCAGCTACTCAAACAAGGAGTATGACCAAGATTTCTAAAGAACATGCTATGGTCAGTTACATCAAAAAGCAGAGGAGAACAAATCACAGAGATTATCAAAACTGCCTATCTGCTTGTTTTCTCTCACAAATAGAGCCCAAGAAGGTGATTCAAGCTTTGACAGATCCAAGCTGGATAGAAGCAATGCAAGAGGATCTTTTGCAATTTAAACTTCAAAAGGTTTGGACTCTGTTGGATCTTCCTAAATGCAAAAGGGCTATTAGAACTAAGTGGGTGTATAGAAACAAGAAAGATGAGAGAGGAATTGTAGTTAGGAACAAGGCAAGACTGGTTGCACAAGGTTATACCCAAGAAGAAGGAATTGATTATGATGAGGTTTTTGCTCCTGTTGTTAGGATTAAAGCAATCAGGTTATTTTTTGCATATACATCATTTATGGGACTTATTGTGTACCAGATGGATGTGAAGAGTGCCTTTTTATATGGTACTATTGAAGAGGAGGTGTATGTGTGTCAACCTCCTAGTTTTGAAGATCCACAATTCTCTAATAAAGTTTATAAGGTAGAAATAAAGCTTGGTATGAGACCTTGTCTACCTACTTATTGAAAAATAGATATAGAAGAGGCACTATTGATAAGACTCTATTCATCAAGAAGGACAAAAGTGATATCTTGTTAGTACAGGTATATGTTGATGATATCATCTTTGGGTATACAAATAAGTCTTTGTGTGTTGAATTTGAGCAGATGATGCATAAGAGATTCCAGATTAGTTCTATGGGGGAGCTCACTTTCTTCTTAGGATTATAAGTACAATAGAAGGAGGATGGAATCTTCATTAGCCAAGATAAGTATGTGGCTAATATTCTGAAAAAGTTTGATTTTGTCACTGTAAAGACAACAAGCACTCCTATGGAGCCTAACAAGGCATTGGTCAAGGATGAAGAGGCTGAAGGTGTGGATATTCACTTATACAGATCAATGATTGGATCATTGATGTACTTAACAGCTTCTAGGCCTGACATAAGATTTGCTATTTGTGCTTGTGTAAGGTTCCAAGTTACTCCTAAAATCTCACATCTTCATGCTGTGAAGAGGATATTTAGATACTTAAAAGGTAAACCTAAATTGGGCCTTTGGTATCCTATGGATTCACCATTGGACTTGGAAGCTTTTTCTGATAGTGATTATGCTGGAGCTAGCCTTGACAGGAAATCCATAATAGGAGGTTGTCAATTTCTTGGCAAAAGGTTAATTTCATGGTAATGTAAAAAGTAAACTATAGTTGCAAACTCTACTATTGAAGCATAGTATGTTGCTTCTGCTAATTATTGTGGTCAGGTGTTATGGATCCAAAATCAAATGCTTGATTATGGGTTTAACTTCATGAATACCAAGATTCACATTGACAATGAAAGCACCATTTGTATAGTGAAGAATCCAGTGTTTCATTCTAAAACCAAGCACATTGAAATAAGGCACCATTTTATCAGAGATTCTTATGAGAAGAAGTTGATTCAAGTAATCAAGATTCATACAGACCATTATGTTGTAAACCTTCTCACAGAGGCATTTGATGTTAGCAGGTTTAATTTTCTGATTGCTAGCATTAGATTACTTAATCTCTAAAGTATTGTTTGAGGAGAGGTTAATTAAGATTGGATGAAAGGGAATGTATCATTAAGCAGAAGTGGGTGAAGGATCAGGAAATCCCACTGAACCCCAATACACATCCATAACTGTATCACTATCTAATCTTAAACCAATCACTGTTTTGTCACAATCTTAACCAAAAAGACTTAAAAACCTAGGAAAACCAAAAGGACCACTGAGATATCTCAGTCTAGTGGACCTTTTTACCTTGTTGTAGATGAGACTGTCTATAAGGAGTAGAAAGACAGAATTGAAAGGGCTGCCACTACTGCTTCTAGCTTAGAAGCAGAGCAGGACAGTGGTAACATCAATAGGACCCAATCCATGGCAACACTTAATGAGCCAAGTCCTTAGGGAACTAGTTTAGGTAGTGGTCCCAGGTGCCAAGATACCATATTCGAAGGTGCGGAAGCTCAAACTAGGTTTGGGGCTGCATCTAAACAGTCTAATGATCTACCTTTCTTAAGAGTTAACACACTTAGAAGTGGGGAGGACAACATGAAACTAAAAAAATTGATGGAACATTATACATAATTGTCTAAATTGGTGAGCTTAATAGAATTAAGAGAAAGCAAAAACAGACAGAGAGAAATTGTGAGCTTAAAAGAATAGAGAGATTTGTGAAATAAAACAGAAAAAGTGAATTGGTGAGAAAAAGAAATGAGAGATATTGAGAGATCAAAAACAGAAAGAGAGCTTGTGAGAATCAAAATTAATGATGGACATGCTTTTTGGAAAGAAATTAGGGTTAATACTGGTGTTTTAAAGTTAATGCTGCTCAGCTTAAACTTAATGCTGCTAAGCTTAAGTTAATGCTGTTAGGCTTAATTTACTGTTGCCTGTATTAGTTTATGCTGCTAGGCATTCATTTACTACTGTTAGGCATAAGTTAATGCTGATAGGCATAACTTCCTACTGCTGGGTTAGTTAATACTGTTAGGCTTAACTTAATAATGCCAGTTCAATCACTTATTCGTTCGATTTTACATCTTGTTATCCTCTTTAATCATAAACCCTAACTCAATTTCATCTTTAATCATCAAAACCTATCACCATGTCGACCCTAAAGTTTGCCTAAACTCACAATTTAGTTGTGTTTTTAGAGAAACCCAAAGAAAGTACTGGGTTTGAGGAAATTATTGATTTTCTAAATGCAAGTTCTGTCCAATATGCATTATTAGTCAATCCAACCATTTATACTACCTGTATTGAACACTTATGGACATCTGCTAAGGTCAAAACAGTTAATAGGGAACGACAGATACAAGCCCTAATCGACAAGCAAAAAGTAATCATCTCTGAGATAAGTCTAAGGAGTGATCTTAAGTTGGATGATGCTGAAGGAATAGATTGTCTACCCACTGCTATAATTTTTTCAAAATTAGAAAGAATGGGGTATGAAAATCTTACTCAAAAGCTTACTTTCTATAAAGCTTATTTTTCATCCCAATGGAAATTTCTTATCCATACCATACTGTAATGCCTTAGTGCTAAGACTACATCCTGGAATGAATTTAGTAGCACTGTGGCATCTGTTATCATATGTCTTGCCACAAACCAAAAATTCAACCTTTCCAAGTACATTTTTAACAATATGATAAAGAACTTGGATGGTGGGGTAAAATTTCTAATGTACCCAAGATTTGTGCAAGTCTTCCTAGACAAACAAGTAGAGGGAATGTCCAAACATAAAAGGGTTTATGTTAGACCTTCCCACACCAAGAAGGTGTTTGCTAACATGAAAAGACCATGCAAGGGTTTTTCTAGAACGGTTACACTACTATTCTCCACAATGATGGTTCAAGCTACAGAAGACATGGGTAAAGATTCAGCTACTCCTTTTGATTCCCATTCCACACCCATTATTTCTCAACCATCATCATCCAAGCCTCAAAAGAAGAAGTCAAGGAGAAAATAGAGAAAAGATAGTGGTCCTAAAGAGCCTGTTACTAATGAGGCTCATGTATCTACCCCTTCCTATGATCCACTTTAAAGTGGTAAGGATAGTATGCAACTTTCTAAATTGATGAATTTATGTACCAGCCTACAAGAGAAAGTCCTTAATTTGGAGAAAGCCAAGACTGCTCAAGCAAAGGAGATTGCTAGCTTAAAGAAGAGAGTCAAGCAATTGGAAAAGAGAAGGAAGTTAAAAACTCTAGGGCTTAAGAGATTAAGGAAGATTGGTTCAACTAGCAGGGTTGAATCCTTTAATGATGTCAGTTTAGGTGCTTAGGAGGATGCATCCAAACAAAGGAGGAAAATTACTGTCTTAATGCTGATGCAGAAGTGACTCTGGTGGATGAGACTCAAAAGATGAATGATGACAACCTGATGTTTGATACAAGTATGTTGGAAGAGCAGTAAAGAGATGTTGCTGAAAAGGAAGTTAGTGTTGCTAATCCAGTTACTACTGCTGGTGAAGTAGTTACTACTGCTAATGTTGAAGTTACTACTGTCAATGCTCCAACAACAATTATTAATGAGTTGACCCTGGCTCAGACTCTGATAGAAATCAAAGCAGCTAAACCCAAACCTGTTACATCTGCTGCTACAACAACTACAACTACAAGACCTAAGGCTAGAGCGGTTATAGTTCAAGAGTCAAGTGAATTAAAAACAACATCATTATCTTTACAAGAATCACAACTTCCACAGGCTAAAGACAAAGGCAAAGGAATACTGGTGGAGCCTGAAGTGACATTGAAGAAGAAAGATCAAATTGCAATGGATGAAGAAGTTGCTAGAAATCTTGAAGCTCAACTACAAGATGAATTGGAAGAAGAAGAGAGGCTTGCAAGGCAAAAGGAAGAAGAAGCCAATATAGCTTTACTTGAATCATGGGATAACACACAAGCTATGATGGATGTTGACTTTCAATTGGCTCAACAAATGCAAACACAAGAACAAGAACAGTTGAGTATTGAAGAAAAGTCAAAATTGTTTGTAGAACTCTTGGAGAAAAGAAAGAAACACTTTGCAGCATTAAGAGCTCAAGAGAAAATGAGCAAGCCACCAACTAAGGCACAAAAGAGAAATACAATGTCTACCTATTTGAAGAACATGGTTGGATACAAACACAATCAACTAAAGAGCAAAAGTTATGATGAGATCCAAGAAATGTTTGATAAAGAGATGAAAAGGGTAAACACTTTTGTAGATATGAATACACTTCTTAGAAGTATCTTTCTCAATTTTTTCTTCTTCAATCTCTTCAGACTCAGCAGGCTTCTACTTTTCCTTTTCAATTTCCAAATCCATAGGAACAAAGTTATGATTAATATCCCATATCTTTCAAAAATTAGCTAATCTCATATAGCTCATTCCTTCAAAGTCTTTCATCTTGTAATTACTTTGATTCTTCAAGTAGACAATCATGTTCTTCCTTGCTTGAGCTTCTGACTTTGGTTTATTCTTTTTATCCCAATACTTTTGAACTGAAGGATCATTCCAATCAATATCCTTAGTTGTCTTAGTTTTAGTTGTAACTCTTTCTTCATCCAGTGCTAAAAGTTGTCTTGCTATCTCTTCATCTCTTGCAATTTGTGCTTTTTCCTCTTCATCAACTTCTTTTTGCAATCTGATAGCTTCTTCTAGACCATGTCTCTCTTGTTGCAATAACTTCTTGGACCTTCTCACAGGTTCTGGTTCATTCATGATTGCTTTTCCTTTATCCATTCTTGCCTCTTTACTCCTTCTGCAATATACAACTCTACCAGCAGTACTATGAGTTTCTCTGGCAGTACTAACATTTATGGGAGCAGTACTAACTGTAATACCAGCAGTACTATCTTCTAGTTGTTTTTCTGCAGCAGTATCTTGATCATGAACAACTTCATCATCTTGAGCAAAGTAGGTGTTAGGGTCTTCATCTATCCTCCCCTGTTTGGAAGAATCATCTTCTTCATCCTCTGAAAGTACAACCCCTTGGCTCTCTTCTTGCTTTCCCAGTCTAGATGTAGTCTTTAACTCTTAATCTGTGGATAGGACTTAGTGAATGCCAAAAACTAATAAGTTTTCTGTGTCTTCATCAAATCATCCTACCAAGACTTCAATCATCTCATGATAGTTTGGTAACCTAAATTCATCAATTAAATAGTTCAAAGCTACCCTCATCACTTCCATGTGAGTTAACACTATGGAGAGGTGAGTCATGGGGTGTTGGAACTTGATATCTGATCCAAGGGAGGTGTGGTTCCAATGATGGTGTCTGTGGAAGGTTCAGATGATGGTGAAGGTGATGATGTGATCCTGGATGGTGAAGAGGAAGGTGTAGGTGAAGGTTCAGGAGGAGGTGAAGTAAGCATAGTAGGAAATAACCCAATTTCTACCCCTGTATACCCTTTTGTAAGTCTCCTCATATTGCTAAAAACCTTGTTATTTAGAGAAGGTACAGGATATGTTTTGGAATGTGTCTTAAGCAGTTTCTTCTGCATATCTAGGCAAATTTGAATAAACCTAGGATACATTAAAAACTTATGGGGGCTTCCTATGTTTGTGACCATATGTTCAAAAATCAGCCTAGAGAAGTTGTATTTCCTATTTGTTGCTAAGCAGATAAGAGCAGTAGCTATGTTACTACTAAACTGCTCCCAAGCAGTCTTCTTAGGGCTAAGGCAATGAAGTAGAGTATGTATAAGAAACCTCCATTGAGGTGAGAAAACACCCTTCTGAAAAGTTAACTTATCTGAATCTGGTTGATACCCCATGAGTGCAAGCTGCTCAAAAATCTCTGAGTTGGGAATAGAAGTGATACCATCATGATCTTCTAACTTGAGATGTCTTCTTAAGGAGGCTTCTGTTGATAGCTTGGATTGGACCATCAATGATATGCCAGTGATTGTTCCTCCCCATTTAGATCAGTAGTAGCTTCAGCAGTCCTCCAAAATTGTTTGATAAAAGAGATATAGATTTCTGGCTTCCTAGTGAGAGCATAGTTGATATGACTTTGACTTAGGAAGTCAATAACTTGATGAAATCCCTCACTCCCTGTAGACTTTTCCAAGAACACTGCCATATTGTGCTTATCACAAAATTCCAATTTAGCCATGAGTAAAAAGGTGATTAATTATTTGGGATATGATTGTTTAGGAAAGTATGAAGGTTGTAGAAAGTTAAGTGAGATTAGTAGAGAAAACGTAGAGATATGGTTTGACCGACTTAAAGAAATTTGAGTTTATCGTGAGTAAATCAAGCGAATAATAGATAAGATCACGAAAGTCTAATTAGTCAAACCTCTAACATTGTAGGTACTTTGGCGGGAAATATCTCAACGGCTCTATTAATTAATGAAAAATTCTGTTAGGGTTCAAAAGTCTATCGGTCATCCAGTAGTACCAAATTTGGTCTAGCAGTACTAAAATAAGCCTAGCAGTATTAACTTCTCCACCGCAAGCAGTACAAACTCCAGACTTTTGTATCATTTAAAAAATAGCTTCACACAATCTCTCTTTCTGTTTTTAAGCTCACATTTAATCTCTCAATTCTTTTAACTCACTTTGTACTCTGTCTGTTTTTCACACATCTCTCTATCTGTTTTTAAGCTCACCAATTCTCTCTATTCTTCTGGCTCACAAATTAACACAAAGTAAAGTTTTTGGCAACCTACCAGCCATTAATAGATTCGAGTAGTCTTTACCAATAGCCGTTTGCTTTGGACTAGCTAATGCTTCATTGTAAAAACATGGTGCATTGATAACCATATAGTTTTGAGTAAACTATCAACTATCAATGGATTTGAGAAGTCTTTACCAGTAGCCGTTTGCTCTGGACTAGTCAATTCTTGATGTCTATAAGACATGGTGAACTGATGACCATTTGTTGTGTGGTGTTAAAACCAACACTTGAAGAACAAACAACATTCCTCCCCTCAAATAATGCATTGCATTGGTAACCATTTCACACTTCATTATTTATCCTGAAAGAGTTAGCACAAACCAAGAAATAACATAATCTAACCATTTTTCTTTCTGTTTACCATTTAATTGTTACTAACAGGATTAAACAATGAGGAAATAATAAATAACTAGCAGTACTAACTATAAGTAACAGTTTTGTCAAACAGTCTTAAATATAACTAGCAGTACTAATTATAACTAGCAGTATTAATTTACAAAGACTTAACAGTACTAACATTAAACAATCTTTACAAAAACAAACAAGAGATATGGGCATTAGGGATTTAGCATTCCAATACTTGAAACCAAGTACTGAAATCTACTAGCATCAAAACCTTTTGTAAGAAGATCTGCTACATTATGTGCAGTGTCAATCTTAGCCATTTGAATCAACTTTTTAGCATTGCAGTCTCTTATAAAATGATGCCTAATCTCTATATGTTTTGTTTTAGAATGTTGAACTGGATTTTCTATTATGCAGATAGTACTATTGTTGTCAATATAAATAACAATATTCATGAAATTGTACCCATAGTCCAGCAGTTGGTTTTGTATCCAGAGAACCTGTCCACAGCAACTTGCAGCAGCCACACAGCCTTATTTGTAGAAGTGGCAACTACAGTTTGTTTCTTGCATTTCAAGTTGATCGCACTATCTTCCCAAAAATGACAACTCCGTAGTGGACTTCCTATCTTGTGTAGCTCCAGTATAGTCATTGTCAGTGTAAGCAACTAATTCCAATGGAGAGTCCTTAGAATACCAAAAGTCCTAAAGATGTTTTCCTTTAAAGGTATCTAAAGATTTCTCTTGACAGCTAGAGATGGGATGTCTTGGAGAAACTTGAAACCTGCACATGCACTGTCTGCAACACATCGATATATGGCCTGGATGCTGTATGGTTACATCAAAGATCCTATCATAAGATCTATAAAAATAGTTCATCAAACATCAACAGGCCTCTCCATCTTTAACCAAAGGCTTTTCAATTCTGTTGGAGTAGAGGTAGACTTCACATCTGTGTAGTTGTTTCTTTCTCAAATCTTATTGACTATTTATCCTTGATGATAAAAATGCCTTTTTTTTTCTGTTGGACTGTAAACCCAAAAAGAAGGTAAAGTTTCCCATAGAACTCATTTGAAACTTATCTTTCATAAGCTTCTCAAACTCATCACATTAAACTCTTCTTTGTATATCCTAAAGATTAATGTCATCCACTATATTTGAACAAAGCAAGATATGTCCCTTTGTCTCTTGATGAATAATGTTAGGTCAATCTTTCCTCTTGAAAATCCATTGCATAAAAAATATTGGCCAAATAGTGTCATACCATGCTCTGGTGCTTGATGCAGGCCATATATGCTTTCACTACCCTTATAGATTTATCAGATGGTCAGGAATCTTCAAAACTGGAGGTTGCACCATACATATACCTCCTCTTCAATCTAACCATACAGGAAGCACTTTTTTACATCCATTTGGTAGCCATAAATCCCATGTAGGAAAGCATAAGCTGGAACATTCTGATGCCTCAATTCTAGCAAAAGGTGCAAAGACTTCATCATAGTATATGCCCTCTTCTTGAGTATGTCCTTGAGCAACAAGTCTTGCTTTGTTTCTGATGACAATCCCCCTTTCATCTTTCTTATTTTTGTATACCCACTTTGTACCAATTGCTCTATGACCTTTAGGTAAATCCACAAGAATCCAGACCTTTTGCAGTTTGAACTATAGGAGTTCCTCCTGCATTGCTTCTACCATGCGGATAACAAGAGCTGTAGAAATTCTTTTTGGTTCTTCCTCGTGAGAGGAAAACAAGAAAAAGGACATGTATGACGAGCATGGTTGGGCTTCCCTTCATATATAGCACTAAGAAATCCTTGTTCAGAGTAAGAAGTTTTCATTCTTCTTGTTTGAACAGATGACTGCACATCACCAATCACATGTTCAATTGGGTGATCTTTGTGAATTCTTGTGTGAGGAGTGGTAGGTACTGCATAAGATTGTGGAATGTTCCCCAATTCAACTTCTTGGTCCTCCACTTGTGTGTCTTCAGATGCATGACTAGGTCCTACCAAGTCTTCAGGGGTAGCAGTATTAACTTCAGGGACAGCAGTACTAACTTCTCTACTACTAGTATTAATTTCTGGTCTGGCAGTATTAATGTTGATGCAGTACCATTATCTTAAGACTGTCTCATCATGAAACTTTTCTGTAGACTCATCTCATCTTGTAACCCATCTTTATCTTGTATTTGAGCATCAGCAACAAATCTTGGTGCAGCATCACCAAAATATGAGGCATCCTTCCAAATTGGCATTATAATGCAATCTTGATTATCTTGATCTTGTTGAGAAGATGTACTAGGACTCAAAACTCCTTTGGATACATGCAGAGTCATTAAAAAAAGTTCCTGCAACCACTGGAACATAATTCATTGATTGGGTTAGAGAATCAATATCAAACAGCCACTTTGGACCATTTCCTTCTATCATAGGCTTATTCTCTAAGAACCCAATATGCAAGTTTTCCTGAACTTTTCTGGTTCTGTTGTTGTATACCCTAAAAGCTTTGCTACTTAAGGAATATCTAACAAAGAATCTTCATCACTCTACCATCAACTTGCCCAAATTATCTAAGTATTGAGAATAGAAATTACATGACATCCAAATGTTTCATGAATCTATAGTGGTTAAAACTCTAAAGGAGTTCATAAGGAGTCTTGTTATGAGGCTTGACTATTAAGACCCTATTCTGTACATAGCAAGCAGTAGAAACTGCTTCTGCCCAAAATGTGGTAGGTAACTTAGAGTCAGCTAACATTGTTCTAGCAGCCTCAATGAGTGTCCTATTCTTCCTTTCAAGCTACAACCATTTTGTTGAGGAGTCTTAGTATACTATATTCTCTTTTACTACCTTTTTCCTAAAGAAATCATCCATCACTTTGATTTTTAAAACTTTGTTCCATTTTCACTTTATTGATTATTTTATTACGTTCTTATCATGGTTTTACTTCTTGATAAAGTTTTTTTGAAGGGAATTCACTTGTTTTCATCCTAGTTGTTAAAAAGAAACTCATGAAATTACTATAATTTCATTAGTGACTAACTAAGCATTATTTTATGATTTAGTCTACTAACAAAAGTTAGACCAAAAGATCCTTATGCAGCATAAATAATGGTTAGTAATAGGATGAAGGCCTTGGTCTTACAAGAGGCTCTTGTTGCTTGCTTTAAGTCAGGCAAAACATGTTTGTGTCATTCTCAAAATCTTTTAAGGGCAGATCTCTTACAAGATTTTCTTGAAAGTTTATTAATATCTTAAAATTTATATGATCCAAGCCTTCTATGCATTTGCATTGATCTTCAGATGTAGCCTTTGCAACTAGACAAGTTATACAATCTTTAGGAACTATGTTTTTATATCAAAACTGTACTTGTTATCCTTATCTAGGAATTTTAAGAGTATTTGATTTTCATCAAGCAACTTAAAATTTAGGAGATGGGACAAGGACATTTCAGAGTCAGTAAAAATAACATTAGTTCTTTTTGTCACAATCTGTGAGAAACTAAAGAGGTTGACTTTACTCTTTGACTAAGTATACATCATTAAATCAAATTATCGTTTTAATAGTACCTTTGCCAGTAATTCTGCCTCCATAGGCTCCTCCACCAAAAGTAACATAACCTCCATCAAAGTCTTTGAAATCTGAAAGATGGGCTATGTTTCCAGTCATGTGCCTTGAGCATCCACTATCAACAAAGCCTTTATCATTTAGTTGTGAATTGCTCTGCACAAAAAACTTATGAAGTTAGTTTTCTTTGGGGACCAGCCATTACTGACTGGATCTGCCAGTGCATCAATGTAATTATATTTGTTGAAAACCAGTGATGCACCATTGGGTTTGATGGGTCTCCAAACCCAACATGCTGAGGGCTTAACAACATTAAATCCCCTTGCCCTGACAGTATTAACAGTTGATCTAAATGGCCTACCAGTATTAAACCTTTGATTAAAACACCTTTTTGTTAATGTTGTTCTCTTGTAAAAGGGCCTGTGAACAGTTGATTGTGCTTGATTTTGAAAATATGTCCTTGGTCTAGCACAATGAGTTGTTGATTTGGGGTGAGCAGTATAAAAAGGCCTAACAGTATTAAAAGACCTAGCAGTACTAAAAGGTCTACCAGTGTTAACAGACCTAACAGTATTAACAGGCCTTGCAGTATTAAAAGATTTTAGGCCAGTCTTCATTAAGACTGCTCTTGGAGCCATATGTTTGTGTGCACTGGGATGAGAGGTTTTAGAATAGTAGTCATTATCCTTTTTGTTATAATTATTTCCACCTTCTTTCAACTTCTTTTTCAAACTTCTTCAACTATCACCCTTTCTGTCTTTTACTTCTTTTTACTTTTATCTCTATTTTGCTCCCTTTTCTTTTTTCGTCTTCTTTTTTTTTTTTTTTTTCCTTCTCTTTTTTTTTTCGCACTATTATTTCTCTACTTCTTTTTTTATCACCCCTTTTTCTTAACTTTTTGTAACCTCTTTACTTTTTCCTTTCGTCTTTTTTTTTTTTTTTTTCCTCTTTTCTTTTTTTTTTCTCTCTTTAAAAATAAACTAAACTCTTTTTTTTTTATTTTCTTTTCACTAAAAACTTCTAAACTTCTTAATCCTCTTCCCTTTTTCTTTTTTCTTAACTTCAAAACCTTGTTCCTTTTTTTCCACTTTCTCTCTTTATTTTTTCTCCTTTTCTTTTTTTTCTTATCCTTTCCTTAAAACTTTTTTTTTTTTAACTCTTTTCAAAAAAACTCTCAAAAAACTCCTCTTTTTCTTTCCTCAATTTTTCTCTTCATTACTAACTCCTTTACCTCCTAACCTTTTTTCTTTTTTCTTTTCTTTCTTTTTCACTTTTTTTTTTTTTACTATTCTTTTCCTTTGTTGGTTGGGACAGCTGTATTGAATGTGATCAAAACTTCCACAGATAAAACATGCTTTGTTATTAAAGACAAAGTTACATCCTAACTGATTGGATTTTTGACCATTCCAGTTCCTTTGGTTTCCCCTAGGTCTTTGTGACCTGTACATCTCAGCATATCTCACTGGCTTCCTAACTGGTTTTTCTATTTTAGCAGCAGTAGGAATAACAGTCTTCTTCTTTACCACAACAATAGTCTCAACTTCATCCTCATCATCTGACACCCAATCCTCAATAATTGGAGCATCATTATTCTTCCTAACTGGTTTTTCTATTTTATTGACAGACTCTACATGATTAGCAGGATAGAAAAACTTTTCTTTCCAATCTTTGTCAACCTTAAGTGGAGACTCAAAAGAGCTAGTTTCAGTATCAGTCATTTGATGTTGTTCCAAAGAGTCATCAGTATTCTCCTTAGAATTTTCTGACTCTTTATCACAACCAGTGGTAGGCTTTAAACTAGAATCCCTAGGGGGACATATCTTTAACCCCAGGTTCTTTGAATTCTTAAAGACCTGAATAAGTTAAGTCAAAAGGTGTTGGGTCTATAAGATTCTAAGGATGGATGTGGGGGGACAACATTATAACCTACTCCTTCTTGCTTTGTCAATTATTGACTTCTAACATTTCATTTAAGTCTTTAGCAGATTTATCAACTTGCATTCATAAAATCAACTCCCTCCTTTTCTTGTTTAACCTTTTCAAGCTCAGTCCTAAGTAAATTTCCTTAACTGTATTTCTTATAGAACTACACTTTCTTTTTAGTGAGCAATTTCCTCAGAGAAACGAACTTCATGTTCTCTATATTTAACAATTTGATCTTCTAAAGTTGCTAAACCTCTTTTGTATATAGCTGCTTTAAAACCAATATCACTTAATTTAACAAGCAAATCATCATACTATTTCTTTAGAGCTTCATAGTTTTTCAGACAATTTTTTGAACAAGATTTATCATTATTTACCTTAGAATATGAGAATGCATAGAGCATGTTGCCTGAATCTCTTCCTCTGCCATGTCACTCCAATCAAAGCCAGCACCATCTATAGCACACATTGCCTTTTTAGAAGCATCTTCAATCTTTACTGCCTTTGTTGAGCTACCTTGATTCCAATTTCTATTGTCTTTCTTCTAAGGTTGCTCTGCATTCCCTGGGGCCAAAATGTCCATTTTTGGCTGTTGAAACCATTCTATCTTGATTTATTATCCTGACGTATGTTCTTCAATGATAACTTTTCCTTCCAGTTCTCTGATAGAGCTTTCTTGCCCCATGCATAGTAGTGCCATATTCCACTTTAAATTCGATTTTCTTCTAATTCATATCATGAAGTTGCTCAATGGTCTTCATGAACTAGTTAAGACCCTTTTAGTTGAGTGGATAGAAAGGCATATACTGTGTGCACACTTAAGTAGGCAATACAAATTTTCTGTAACGGCAGTATTATCCTTTATGGTAGCAGTACTAACTTCAGGGTTTAACAAGTATTAATATTATAGTTACTGCTTGAACCTGAAGTAGTTACAAATGCCAAGTCTTTATCATTATTGCTTGCACTAGCAGATTTCTTAACCTTCTGTTCAACTATTTTAAATTGTTGTACAGATCATCGAAACCCATAGTATCAAAATCAGGTTTGTTCATCCAAACTACAACATGTGTATCCTATTCGAAGGTAAGCACTTAAAAATTTTACATTTAAGTCTTCTTGTAGGAGTACCTCCCGAGAATTGCCCATCTATACAATCTTTTGAAGCCTGTGTAAATATAAAAATCAGTGATTCTTGAGCTGAAGCTCTAAAGTTTTCTATACTGTTGTTTCAACAGAGCCTTCGGTGTTTTTTGTTGCTTCATTTCCTCCAAATCGAGCTTTAATATGCAGCAAACATTGATGTGCATCAACATTAACATTGGGTTCGGGGAAAAGGGTTTTTTTGTTTTTAAAGTAGTTTTTTTTTTGGATATTGTCATTGGGCAGTGCCATGAGCAGTAGACTTCTTGCCTTTACATCATTCTTTTTACATGTCTTTTCTTCAATAGTAGCAGGTGAAGTCATCTTTGTTGTTGTTGATGTACCAGTTTCTTCTGGTGGTGTTGTTACAGGAATAGGTACCCATGAATTCCCATTCTCTATGACCTCCCATAGAGCATAATCCTGAATCTGAAAATACTGTTTGATCCTAATCTCCCACATCTTTACTCCCCGTGTTGAGATGGGAGCTTTAGCCAAAGCATTGTTCTGTGTATTCTCCAACTCCATTACTTCTAGATCAAAGTTTCTCAAAGCACAGGCTCTGATACCACTTGTTGATCCCAAGCCTTGATCGATTCTTTACCTTGTAAAGAGTATGTTACCTTGGATGAATCCAAAATAACAAAGGTAGAGACTTTGTTTGTATATCAAAGTGTATGCGGAATCTACACTTCAATACTCTAGAAGTATATATCAATGAAACAGTACTAAACAAAGAACAATGAACAAAACACAAAATGCTTCAATATTATTAATGATAATACGAGTACTCTTGCTTAGTACTAGGGTTACAAACCTTGAAGCTATATCTTCTTTCTCAAAGATGTATATCTATCTCTTAAGTATATTCTAAACCTTAACCTAGGATCTCCTTTTATACACCACAAGGAGTCCTTTACAAGATAACTACCAAACTTTTAGGATCAATTACAATTATAATCATATACGTAACTTCCTAAAATATATACATTCCATATTTATCTCTTTGCATCCTTATCTCCAAGTCAGCAGCTTTGACCATCAGCAGTATTAACCTTTCTTCTAGCAGTATTAACTAACACTGGCAGTACTAAGTTTGTACTGGCAGTACTAACTCCATTAGTACTGTTAGTTATACCTTGGCAGTATTAACTCTTGATGAAGATTTATTCCCAACAATGATGGTTCAAGCTACTAAAGACATGGGTGAAGATTCAGCTTCTCCTACTAATTCTCATTCCACACCCATTCATACTCAACCATCTTCATCTAAACCTCAAAAGAAAAAGTCAAGAAGGAAAGAGAGGAAGGACAATGGTCCTACAGAGCCTATCCCTGATGAGGCTATCAATGAGGAGTATGTAGCTACCCCTTCCTGTGATCCACCTCAAAGTGGTGAGGATAGAATGCAACTTACTGAATTAATGGATCTTTCTACAATATTACAATAAGAGTCTTTCTCTGGAGATACAAAATCTAATAAGCTTTGGAGATTAGAGCTTTGACAAGAAGAGTAAGAGATGGAAAGAGAAGGATGTCAGAACACAGGGTTCAAGGATTAAGGAAGATTTGTTCAACTAGGCAGGGGTAGAATCCTCTATTGATGTTTAGTTTGGGTTACTCAGGTGGATGATCAATAAGGGGAGGAAAATTACTGATCTTGATGCTGATGCATAAGTGACTTTGGTGGATGAGACTCAAGAGATGAATGATGAGAACCTGATGTTTGATACAGATGTGTTAAAAGAGCATGAAGAAGAAGTTGCTAAAAAGGAAGTTAGTGCTGTTGATCCAGTTACTACTGCTGGTGAAGTAGTTACTACTGCTAATGTTGAAGTTACTACTGCCAATTCTCCACCAACAACTATTGATGAGTTGACTCTGGCTCAGACTTTAATAGGAATCAAAAGAACTAAAACCCAAAGTTTGTTACATCTGCTGCTACAACAACTACAACTACAAGACCCAAGGCTAGAGGGGTTGTAGTTCAAGAGCCAAGTGAATTCAAAACAATATCATCATCTTTACAAGCATCACAACTTCCATAGTCTAAAGACAAAGGCAAGGCAAAAATGGTTGAGCATGAAAAACCTTTAAAGAAGAAAGATCAAATTGCAATAGATGAAGAAGTTGTTAGAAATCTTGAAGCTCAACTACAAGCTCAATTGGAAGAAGAAGATAGGATTTCAAGACTAAAGGAAGAAAAAGGCAACATAGCTTTACTTGAATCATGGGATAACACACAAGCTATGATGGATGTTGACTTTCAATTGGCTCAACAAATGCAAACAGAAGAACAAGAACAGTTGAGTATTTGAAGAAAAGTCAAAATTGTTTGTAGAACTCTTAGAGAAGAGAAAGAAACACTTTGCAGCATTAGAGCTCAAGAAAAATGATCAGCCGACCACTAAGCACAAAAATAGAAATACAATGTCTACCTATTTGAAGAACATGGCTGGATACAAACACAATCAGCTAAAGAGCAAAGTTATGATGAGATCCAGGAGATGTTTGATAAAGAGATGAAAAGGGTAAACACTTTTGTAGACATGAATACAGAGTTGGTGAAAAGCAGTGAGACAAGAACATAAGGAAGTTCTAAAAGAGCAGGGGATGAGCTTGAATCTGATAACTCAAAGAAGCAAAAGATAGATGAGCATGTAGAAGCTGAAAAAGATAATGAACAAGAGGAGGCAGAGATGAAAAAGCATATTGAGATAGTTAAAGATGATGCGGTAGCAATTGATGCTATACCTCTAGCCACTAAACCTCTAGTGCTTGTTAAATACAAGATTGTCAAAGAAGAAAAGTTTGTATACTTTCAATTGATAAGAGCTGATGGAAGTTCAAAAAGATACTTAACAATGATCAAGATTGCTCCATAATATCTGATAAGAAGACTTAGAGACCCTCTAGAAGTTGGTTAAAGCTAAACATGAGAATACAAGGCCAGAGGATGAATAAGAAAGAGTGTTATGGGGTGATATAAAGGTAATGTTCTGACATAAAAAGTGAATTATGGAGAAATCTACAGGGATACAAAGTGACTATTTGGAAGCTATTTGATACATGTGGAGTGCACTTTGTAAGGTTTAAAAATCTACATATCTTTATGTTGGTTGAGAAAAGATATCCCCTTACACCAATAACAATCTCAAACATGTTGAACAAAAAGCTTCAAGCTGATCATTGGAATGAGATGTGCTATCAACTACTCAAGCTCATGACAAAGCAGGAAAAGGGTCAATGAAGTGTTTGAATACATCCTCCTGATAGTGATGAAGACTTTTAATGAAGAAACTTAAAGATTCAAAAGATGAACATCAAGTTTAGGGGAGGATTATTAGGATTAAAAGACTTCAAGATGATTCTTAGAGTTACTACTGCTCAGGTATATATTAGTGTTGTCAAGCATAACTTAGTGCTGCTGGTAATACTAATGAAAATTATGCTAAGTAGTTAGTACTGGTAGTGTAAAAGTTACTACTGCTAGTTACTACTGTTAGTATATATTAGTACTGTTAGCATAAAGTTACTGCTGCTAATAGAAGTTAAGACTGCTCAGAGATGAAGACTAAAAATATACTAAGTAGTTACTACTGCTAGTACAAAAGTTAGTCTGCTAGTGGTAATGATAATATGCCCGAGAAAACTTCTAAGTGGTTAAATACTGCTTGTGCTAAGTTTACAACTGCTGAGTGATTACTACTGCTGAAGATTATGCTGACAGAGATGAGATCAAAGATTAATTGGAGAACAAGAATACTTACGAAGATAAGTATTAGTTATTTGTAAAGAAGATATGTATAACTTATTTGTTTAGGAGATTACGTTTGTTTATAGAAAAGATCATGATAAGTTAGGAAAGTATTGTAAGCCTTGTAGGACTCCTTGGTGTATAAAAGGAGGTCCTAGGGCATAATGTTAGGAGTACATCTTTGATATTCGTAGCTTCAAGGTTATTTTGTAACCCTATCACTATTTTAAGAGTGATCGTTTCATAATGAGGTTGAAAGTTTAGTAAAAGTTAGTTTACTGTTTTATGTTCTCTTAAGTAATTGCAAACTAGTTTCTGCATAGTTTTTGTATATTCTCAATCTTAGTTTTCTACTGATATATGTTGTTTTGATCTATCAAACACAACTAAGCTTTAACAACTAAGTAAGATCTGTTAAAAAGGATCGAAACACACTTTTTTGAGCTAATAGTCCCCTAAATTTCATTTTAATTTACGTCAAGTTTGTCAATACTCAATGTACGGTCATTTAAGGTCTTGTACGTCTCAAGCTCAGTCTGTTTTATTTGAAGTGTCAATAAGGAACGATCCGAATACTATTAGAACTCCCTCAGAGTTTCTACTAGTCTCCCGCAAGAATAGATTGCACTCTATCAATTCATTGAGCAAGTGAATTTGTTTGCTTTTTGTTAATTGCTTTTGAATCTTTTTGTTTTCATCAACATCAAGTTTTAAATTTGCAATTAAATTAGCAAGCGCAACACGCTCATCATCACATTCTTCAGCATTTTGGTCAATCTGAATATCATATACATATATTGGTGAATCAGGAATAACATACTATCATCCTTTTCCCCTATACACATGTTTACCAATTGAAATTTAGGTTGCTCAAATGAGTCTCTCATAGGCAAACACATTATAATTCAGCCTCGTATGTACCTGTTCCATGGCTCAGTATCAGTTACTGTGTCTGCTGTAGGAACCGTCCTGAAATGTTATATCCATATAGCTGATGAGGCTTCCAATTCTTGTTCATCGATCTCTTCATCCGTGTCCTCTAGCCAATCAGCTTGCTCTGCTTGTAATGGAACACCTTTCTCAACTTGTTTGCACAACAACATCTTTTCCTTGTGATACGTGTAGTCTTTTTCCCTTTTTCTGTTTCACGCATATCCTTAGCAAAATATGACCAACATCATGCAATTAGAAACATTGAATCCAGTCTGCTGCACACCTGACTGTCTACAGTCTCCCTACAGCCCACAACAGTCACTGTCCTTTGAACTTCCCAAATTGTTGGGTGTTTTTTTTGGGGGGGGCGGCCCATCTGATTCTCATTCTTGTATCCTTGGAGAATATCCACATTCTATTTCTAAGTTTGAAGAAGTTCTAAGGTTGTTTTGGGTACTTGTAGGTCTTTAGGAAGTATTCTTTGCAATGAGTGCCAAGTTTTTCTGCATATCCTTATCTCTCTGAGCTTGTTCTGGATCACTGTCTTCTTCAGAAGCTGACTCAGATGGAGGTGTGATTGGTTTGGCTATCTCTTTGCCTTTGTATCTGGTAGTTTCATGAGATCTGGTGGAAGATGATTGTTTTTATGGTGGTGCATATGATTTGTGAGATTTGGGCTTGAAAAAAAGGATCGATATTGTTAGAGCAGTCGCAAACAAGTGCTATAGGTAGCATTCTGACTATTCTCTCAGCACTGATTTCATTAACTTCCTTTTGGATACTGTTTAAGAACGTCAAGAGCTTGTATAAGATACTATATCCAAGTCCATGATGTTAGCTTGACAAGGGGTGTTTGGTGCCTATCAGGGGCCGCCTTGGTAGCACGCTCCTGTTTTTGTCAGTAGAGTGGAAATTATTTTCTCTAAGGACAAGTTTTCGATTTTGGAGGGTAAAATCTGATTTCAACATATATTCAATGAATAAGACAATTTTCTTTTAAGTACAAAATATTTTGTCTAATTTATGTTGTAAAAAAAAGGTTATGAGTTACATTTAATAAAAATGTAAAGGTTAAACTGACAAAAAAGTATAAACTTTGATCCATTTACAAACAAGTCCAGGTTGTTTGAACATACCGTAAGTAATTCTACCTTCGAAATCTAAATTTTACGACTAATAACTCTGTGTTTACGTTAATTTCACCGTAAAATGTTTTTACATTTTGTGATTGTCAAAACGTAGAGAAGTCGAAAAATATCAATAACATTTTTAGACATTATTCGTATTAACATAAAAAAATTGGGGTTGTAAGGAAGATATGGAGTGTCCAGATGATGGTGTAAGTTGATTGCATGAAGAGGGATAAGTTTAGAACTTAGACATCCAAGGATATTATTTGAAAAAAGATCACCAGAATTTGAGTCATTCATGTTAAATCGAATGGAAGTGAACATGATTTTAAAGTTTATGTGTGTGTAAAAAATTATTGTATTAAAAGATTACAGGTTTATATTGACGTGAAAAGTGATTTAAGTATTGAAATTAAGATGTGTAAGATTTTGAAAAAAAAGAGATTATAGCCGCTGCATACATGCAGCGGTAAAAAAAAGATTCCAAATTCCCCCATTTGGCGAAGGTGAGTGTTTCCGACGACACTGGTTGGCGAACCCGACCAATGTGCGGCATGCGAGACTATGTGAGAGCTCCACGGCGGAATAGCGAGCGCACTCTCGTTGCTGCACCCACTGCTCAAACAGAAACATCAAAAATTGTAATATGTTCGTCAAATTTCTACAATAATAATTATCAACAAAAAACTAAGGATTGGTGCCTAATTAGAACCAATTTAAGGCCAGATATGTCTCCGTTTTTGTTACAGGGACAGATATCATTTATCCTATCAATAAAGAAGGTACAAGACTATGTGGACATAACAACTAATTAAATGCTTGACAAGAATAACAGATTCATTAGATAATGCGCGACCTGAAACTAATATGAATTGACTAATCAATTTTAACAACTAATTATGATAGGATAACGATAATTCTGCCAATGCTAACAGTTATGATTGAATACAATCAGACCAATCTAGGTTAATAGCTTTTCTTTGTTAGGACTCGGCTTCTTTGGCATGAGTCTAGTACATCTCCAATTTTGACTCATTTATTGTCAATAGGTGCACCTAAGTTGTATTTAAGCGGGTCAAATAAACAAAACTAGCTAAAAAAAGGAACGATTAAATGGATTAAAAATACACCAAAAGTCTAGTTTCGATGCACACTGAAATTTACGTACGCAAAGACAGCTTTTGTGATTCAACCCGACCTGCCTATTTTTCATGTATACTGACATGTCAAGACCCTTTGACTTTTGACCGGTCCAATAATTTGTTCTAGAATATATATGTGCGAAACTTGCTATAGAAGATAAAAATATGTGAGTTTGACTCCTCCATCAGCTCTTTAATACTGTAACAAGAGACTATAGTTTCATATTCACGACTTTGATAAGGTATAACTTTCTTTTCTTCTTCTAGATAAAACCGCTGTCCATATGCCAAAATAAGGGTTGCGTCAAGTAAATGTACATTTTTGTTACCGAGGGGAGTTATTTTGAGGGTAAAAGCCATAAATTACCAACGTACTTTTCAAAATTTCCCGACTTGAACCATTTACTTTTTTATTAACACCGAAACCCACGTACTTTCAAATTTTTATCCGACTTGAACCAAACGTTTGTACCGTTAGTTATTATGTGACAACGTTAGTCCATTTAACTAACGATCGCTTTGCATCGTTAGTCCTTGAACAATAATTTTCTTTATATGATATTTTTACGTTTTTTTACGTTTTCGTACGATTTAAAAAACCAAACGAAGATTTAAAAAAAACGTGCGAAAGCGTAAAAGAACAAAACGTGCGAAACCGTTTTTTACGTTTGTTCTTTTACGCTTTCGCACGTTTTTTTAAATCTTCGTTCATTTTTAAATCGTACGAAAACGTAAACAAAAACGTAAATAAAGTAACGAATATCGTAAAAAAAAACGTAAATACAGACGAAATCTACGAACAACGGTTGAAATCGTATAGCGCAAACTTAAAAAAAAGGAGACGAAAACGTAAAAGATCGGAAGAAAACGTAAAAAACGGACAAAAAAAAACGTAAAAAACGGACGAAATCGTAAAAAACGGACGAAAACGTAAAACAACGGACGAAAACGTAATAAAACGTACGAAAGCGTAAGAAACGACGAAAACGTAAAAAACGCGCGAAAACGTAAAAAACGGGCGAAACGCAAAAAAAACAGACGAAAACGTAAAAAAATGATAAAAACATTAAAAAAAAGAGCAAAAACGTAAAAAATCATATAAAGAAAATTATTGTTAAAGGACTAACGATGCAAAAGCTGATTCGTTAGCTAATGGACAAATAAAACGTTGTCCCAACATAATACGTATCGTGTAATAAAATAAAAAAAAAAAAAAAAAAATAAAAAAAAAAATTTAAAAAAAAAAAAAAAACAAATGTTTTGTTCAAGTGGTAAAAATTTGAAAGTACGTGGTTTTCGTGTTAATAAAAAAGTAAATAGTTCAAGTCAGAATTTTGTGAAAGTACGTTGGTAAATTTATGGCATTTTACCCTTTATTTTGAGGACCAAGTTTCTCCACATACCAAGGGACTAAGCTTGCTTTATTACCTATTCATTCATTATATTAAAAGGAACAAGAATTTTAAGATTAAAAAAACATGAAGAAACAAAATTGTAAACTTACTAAAGCCCCCCCCCCTACTCACACTAACTACTCCCTCATTATTGTTAGAGTTGGCAAGTCTTGCTCAAATGCAATTAATTTAACTTTCTGACATTTTGTATGTTTTTCTTTACGTTTTTACGTTTCTTTACGTTTTTTACGTTCTTATACGTTCTTATACGTTTTTGTACGTTTCATACGTTTATGTCCGCTTTCACACGTTTTCGTACGCATTCGTGCGTTTTCGTTTGTTTTCGCACGTTTTCGTCCGTTTTCGGGCGTTTTCGTCCGTTTTTAGACGTTGTCGCACGTTTTCTTATGTTGTCACACGATTTCTTACGTTTTCACACTTTTCGTCTATCTTCACACTTTTTCATCTGTTTTCGTCCACTTTCGCATGTTTTTGTCCGGTTTCAAACAATTTTCGTCCATATTTGACATTTTCTTACGTTTTCGCACGTTTTCTTACGATTTCATACGTTTTCGCAAGCTTTCGTCCGCATTCGCGCGTTTTCATCAGCTTTCGCGCCTTTCGTCAGCTTTCGCGCATTTTCGTCGGCTTTCGTGCGCTTTCGTCGGCTTTAGCGCCCTTTCGCCGACTATCGCACGCTTACGCCGCTTTCGCGCGCTTACGCCGGCTTTCGCGAGTTTTCATCAGCTTTCACCGCTTTCCTTTTTTTCGCACGCTTTTTATCTGCTTTCCCACGTTTATGTTCTGTTATTGCGCGTCTTTTTACGGTTTCGTAAGTTTTTCCGTCTATTTTTGCATGTTTTCTTTCGTTTTCGAATGTTTTCTTTTGATGGGTGTTTATTTTATACACTATTTCAGGGTCATTTAATCTCATAAATCATGCAAATATGCCCAGATTATGTGGTAAATCGTTTGTTTTCAGGTTTTTAGCACTTGAATGGCATTTGGAGGAAATATATGTGACTTGAGCTCATTTGGAGAAGAAACGGACAAGACTACGAACCTACACCAAATCTCTTAAAGAATTATGCATACAGAGCGTGGAGACGGCGTCGCAGCATAAAGCGACGACGTCGCGATCTATCTAGTGACGGCGTCAGGACGTAACCGACTCATATCAGACCTAGAAGATTCTATCACTTGACGGCGTCGCGACCACAACTAGACACCGTCGCGACGATTTCTCTATATATATTAAGCAGAATTTAGGGTTTTAAGTGTGTAACTTTGTATAACTTTTGGGAGCCAGACCCTAAGTATTTTGTCAGTTTTTAGGCTGACTTTAGGGCCTCAAAACCCTATTTTAACTGATCTTAATCCATGTTTTAGTCAAGTAAGATTATGTATCTTTAATCATTCAATATGTCTATATGTTGTTTGATTGATCTATGTTCTTGCTTCCTTTATAACATGTTAGGCTAAACCCTCCTTTGTATTTGCTTATGATTGCATAAAAGTTGGATTGTAGATCCTTTTACTGTTGCTTCTTGTGATGGATGTGCGCGTTAGGCTTTAGAAAACTAGCCATAAGATATTAAATTGGCATAATGTATAGGAAACGCGAGTGTGTAAAAGGATACCATCGATAATATTCTTTTATTAACTACCTTACCCTAATATGGTTGATCCTCTAAGATAATTCAATGCATTTAATATACTCTTAGGGCTTGTAAGTAGTCTTTATACTAGCCTTACTTGTGCGTTTGCCTTACCGGAATCATCTTAAATAGACGGCGGTTCTGTGTAATTCGTTCATGACTTAGAAAATACTTACACATATCATCATGAGTGTGACAAGGCAATAGGATTAGGAGAATCAATCTAATGAGTAATGCATGATTTCGCAATAAATCATTTTATCAAGAAGGTTATCACCAGTAGTTTAGCTAATAAATTAGTTAATTAATTATTAAACAAACCAACCTCTTCAAACAAATTGATTTACCTCTTTCTATAAAATATAAAAATACAAAAAGAATCTCCTTTGAATCCCGTAGATCTCGGTTAAGCTCTGTTCGAGCCTTCCCAAGCAATTCCCTTAGAGAACGATAACAACCCCCGAGTCTTGTCTATACAACACTGCAACGATTAGGTACACCCTAGGAAGATATAAAAACTTCATGTAGAAGTCTCTACATTTACCGTACATCAAGTTTTGGCGTCGTTGCGGAGATAGTTAGGTATCGAACTTAGTTTAGCTTAGTTCTACTCACTTGACTCCTTTCAAGTGAGATTTTATTTATGTATATTAGCTTTCTTGTAGTCTATCTTTTCTTTGTGTTATTTGTTTTAATCCATTCTCGTCAACCATCTTGGGAGACGCGAATCCTATCCATACTCTTGGAGACTACTCCAAACCTAGCCATGAGGGCTATAGGAACACCATTGAACTCCTCGTAGGGAACAATATGGTACCTCTTTGATCTGACACCATTCGGTTTGTGCAAAACGGATTCCACGGACTTCGGTCTGAGGATCCAAACCAACACCTCAAGGATTTCTTAAAACTTATGGACTCACTTGACCTTGACGGTGAAAATAGGGAAAGAACATCCGCCTGCGTTTATTTTAATTTTTCTTTCGCGATCAAGCTAGCAATTGGCTTGAACGTCTTCCAACAAGATCCATCACCACATGGAAGGATCTTACTACTCGTTTCCTTGCTCAACTTCTTTCACCGAGAAGGAACTGTACAACTATCAACGATATCTTTATGTTTCAACAACATCAATAAGAATCTCTCTCATAAGCACATAATATTGGACTCGTTTCAAGGAATTACTCCCAAAAAGTCCTCCTCATCATGCATCGACCTTTGCTCCAATTCCAAATATGTTTACTGACTATGTCACTCGCCGCACAAGTCACCAATTGACCAATCAGCGCGGTGGTAAGCTTCCGTGACATAGAAACCTGAAGAATCATGGGCACTAATAGAAGGACCTACCCTCTATGACAACGAAAGTTGGAACGACCCAAGGATTACACACTAAGAGGCCGGTCAAGGCACACACTCTTTGGCCTAAGACGTCCGAGAAAATCCGACCGCCACCTCATACGAGTATAAAAACTCAAGTCAAACGTTTGATGGAGCTCACATTGAGCTCCATGCAAACCTACTCAGTGAACAAGATCACTCATTATGTGAGATCTTGTGGACCCCACATCTCACTTAGAACTACATGGATAAACTCGAACATGCACTTTGTTGAATATGCATCCTCGCGTACCGACGAAGCGGGAGGTAAGTGGTACACTTCGTTCAAGCCGAGCAAAAATAATTTTGGTGACAACCTACAATCCGTCATGAAGAAGTCTCCCCCAAACCTTGAGGTGGTAGATAACGCACCAAATTCTTACAAAAAACAAAATAATTTTTTACACCTCACGTTAACCGGTTCCAACCCAACGGCTCGCAATCCGAACCGTTTCGCTTACAACACACACACCCTAAACATTTTAACAATATCAAATCTTGAAGGATTGGTGTCCAAATGTATGGCATCTTCAAGATGCTTAGATTCTCTAAAGTTTGAAAGCCGAGATTTCAAACAACAACAAAGAGAATGACCAACAAAATCGACACAGTATTGAAGGTCATCACCGATCGAATGGCTGGAGCACTTCCTAGCGACACGGTTAAGAACCCGAAACTGAATGTTAACTCTACCTCTCCAGTTTTGTCTGCTCGTTCTTACCCAACAGAAGACCCCCAATGCTCAACCCAAATCCACGGTTCGATCAACACCATCACAATCCATCAAAGTAACCCCCATAATGACAAGCCAGAAAGAAGAGGAGCAAGAAAAGAAGGATGACCCGGAAAACATAAACACCAACCCTTCCCCACCACCTGATCCATCGGTTTCATTCATCACCAAAAAAGTCCTTGGACTCAATTCATTCTTCGAATCGCTCAGTTTGGTCCCCCAGTCATCCAACACAGAAATTGTTTGCACAAAAGGGGATGACAGTGAGGTAATGTTTATTGAAATAATTAAGCAGAATGATGATTCGCACATAAAGGAACCCGAAGTGGGTGAAAACAAGGAACAGGAGGGTCAGAAGTGAAGACTTTCCTGGGCTACCCCCTGCTCGACAAGTTGAATTTCAAATCAACTTAGTCCCTGGTGCTGCACTTGTAGCACGAGCCCCGTACCGATTAGCACCAGCCAAACTGCAAGAGTTATCCACTCAGTTGCATGAACTTTCTGACAGAGGATTTATAAGACCTAGTTCCTTACCCTGGGAAGCTTCGGTTTTGTTTGTCAAAAAGAAAGATGGATCTTTTCAGATGTGTATCGACTACCGTGAACTAAACAGACTTACTGTGAAGAACCGATACCCACATCTAAGAATCGACAACTTGTTTGATGAACTGCAAGGGTCAAGAGTCTACTCTAAGATCGACCTAAGATCTGGTTATCACCAACTCAGAGTTCAAGAGGAAACCCAAGACTGCATTTAAGACTCGTTATGGTCACTACGAGTTCTAGGTAATGCCGTTTGGTTTGACTAACGCACCGGCAGTATTCATGGATTTGATGAATCCGGTGTGCAAACCGTATCTGGATAGATTCGTGATTGTATTTATCGATGATATTTTGATTTACTCCAAGAGCAGGAAGGAGCATGAAGGGCACCTTAAGTTAATTATGAGGTTACTTAAGAAGGAGGAGTTGTACGCCAAGTTTTCAAAGTGTGAATTTTGGCTGTCAAAGGTGAAATTTCTTGGTCACGTGATTGATAGTGAAGGCATTCACGTTGTTCCTGCTAAGATTGAGTCTATCAAGGATTGGGCGTCACCCAAGACCCCAACTGAGATTCGTCAATTTCTAGGTTTGGCCGGTTACTATGATGATTTATCAAAGGTTTCTTAAAAATCGCTAGGCCTATGACGAAGTTGACTCAGAAAAGCGTAAAGTTTGATTAGGGAGAAAAGGCAGAGGCTGCGTTTCAGTTGTTGAAATATAAATTATATAGTGCGTCAATTTTGGCTTTACCCGAGGGAAGTGAGAACTTCGTGGTATATTGCGATGCCTCGCATAAAGGATTGGGCGTGGTTTTGATGCAAGGGGAGAAGGTCATAGCTTACGCATCCCGCCAACTCAAGGTTCACGAGAAGAACTATACCACACACAACCTAGAGCTTGGTGTAGTAGTGTTTACCTTGAAGATGTGGAGACACTATCTGTATGGTACAAAGTACGCCGTGTTTACTGATCACAAGAGTTTGCAACACATTCTCGATCAGAAGGAGTTAAACATGAGACAACGACGTTGGTTAGAGTTGTTAAGCGACTATGACTGTGAGATTAGATATCACCCAAGAAAGGCGAACATGGTGGCTGATGCCCTAAGTCAGAAGGAAAGAAGTAAGCCGCTACGAGTTCGGGCTTCTGTTATGACTATAGGGTTAAATCTTCCTAAGCAGATTTTGTGTGCTTAATCGGAAGCCAGAAAAGAAGAGAACTTCATCAACGAAGATATGCATGGCATGATTAACAAGCTAAATCCTCGTGCTGACGGAACGTTATGTTTGAACAAACGAAGTTGGATTTCATGTTTTGGTGACCTGAGAGCTTTGATTATGCATGAGTCTCATAAGTCAAAGTATTCCATCCATCTTGGATCATATAAGATGTACCAAGACATGGTTGTATTGGTGGCCCAACATGAAAGCAGAAATTGCCACCTATGTCAGCAAGTGTTTAATGTGTGCCAAGGTTAAGGTAGAATATTAGAAGTCGTCTGGTTTGTTGGTTCAACCAGAGATCCCACATTGGAAATGGGAGAACATAACAATGGACTTTGTGACTAAGTTGCCAAAGACGGCAACCAGTCAAGGCACGATTTGGGTAATCGTTGATCATCTCACTAAGTCTGCTCATTTCTTGCCTATGCGAGAAGATGACATGTTAGAAAAGTTGACGAGATAATACTTGAAGGAAGTAGTCTCAAGGCATGGAGTGCCAGTTTCGATCATCTTTGATCGTGATGGGAGATTTACATCACATTTTTTGAAGTCCCTTAATAGAGCATTAGGTACTCGATTGGATATGAGTACAGCTTACCATCCACAAACCGATGGTTAGAGTGAGAGAACCATTCAGACGTTGGAGGACATGTTGCGTGCCTGTGTACTCGAATTCAGAAAAGGTTGGGATAAGCATTTACCGTTAGTGGAATTTTCGTACAACAACAGTTACCATACCAGCATTAAGGCTGCTCCATTTGAGGCATTGTATGGGTGCAAGTGTCGGCCACCTATCTGCTGGGCTAAAGTTGGAGATAGTCAGCTCACTGGCCCAGAGATCATCCACGAGACGACTGAGAAGATCATTCAAATCAAGAGCCGTATCCAAGCTGCCCGTGATCCTCAGAAGAGTTATGCTGACGTAAGACGAAAACCCCTTGAGTTTCAAGTAGGATATAAGGTCATGCTGAAAGTTTCACCATGGAAAGGGGTGATACGTATTGGCAAACATGGAAAGCTGAACCCTCGCTATATAGGACCTTTTAAGATCATTGCCAAAGTAGGAACGGTTTCCTATCGTCTTGAACTCCCAGAGCAGTTGATTAGAGTTCATAGTACGTTTCACGTCTCTAATTTGAAGAAATTCATGGCTGGCGAACCTCTTGCACCGTTGGATGAAATCCAAATCGATGACAAACTGCATTTCATCGAAGAGCCTGTCGAGATCATAGACCGTGAGGTCAAGCATCTTAAGCAGAGTCATATTCTGATTGTCAAAGTATGCTGGAACTCTAGGAAAGGTCCTGAGTTCACCTAGGAGCGTGAAGATCAAATGCAAAAGAAGTACCCTCGTCTTTTCCCAATTTCTGCACCCGAGGCAGAAACTACGTCATAGCTTTGAGGACAAATCTCTTTTAACGGGGAAAGGATGTGACACTTCGTAAATTTCCCTTCATTAATTAGCCGTTTTCGGTCGCTAATTTGAATTTTTAAAGTTTCGTTTAAATTTTACGTTTAACCGGGAAGTTTTCCCGCTATTTATCTAAGAATCGTCTCCGAGAGAGAACCGAGACACCTAACGTTGTAGTATTTTAGCAATAGCCATGTTTTTATATTTTAAGGTAATATTTAAAATTTCATAATTTTCGGAGATACCGTTATTCGTTTCGTTACTTGCGTGATCGTGATTTATTTAAACTATGAGCATATGCATGAAATGCTTGGAAATTAAATCAAACAAGGAGCACTAGCATCTTAAAATATTGAAAACCAATTGGTCCCCCCCTCTTTGCTAGTATGCGTCCAAACAAACACCCCATGTGAACCAAAGATGCCAATTTGAATTCAAAATCAATAAGACAAGATTACAACTATCATTTTTGTCCTAGAATCATTGTGATTGGGAGATCATTTTGGTCCCCTCTCTTCCTTTGTCCTATCCCACGCACACACACACTACACACTTTTAGTGTGTGAAGTAATCTTGCACATATATACTATATTTCATCTCATTTTTCATTCATATCACACACACACTTAGCATTTGAGTTTTCTTTTTCTCTCTTGCTCTCCCTAGCCACGAAAAACACACACACATACAAATTCATAATTTTTCCATCTTTGATCAAAAACTCTTGAAGATTTGTTGAAGGTTTGATCATTTGTATCATCTGGGTATTTGTTAAACAACGTTTGGGTTGTTTTAGTCTTGTTCATCCTTCTAAAAACCTTCAATCTTTGTAAGTCTTCAAATCTTTTATAACTTGTACTTTCATAATTATCTTGATGCATACTTACTAGTTGTATAACTTATTTTGTAAAAACAAATATTTTAAAACTACATAAACCTTAAAAGGTTATGCTTATGGTTCAAAAATAATAAAAGAAAATATAAGGAAAGTATAGTTTTGTTATCGTGGTTATTTTGTGTAATCAAAATGGTATGTTATAGCTTATATGTATTCGGCTTATATAATAAGCTAATGGGAAATCTTATTTAATTATTTTCGAGCTTATGTAACTTATATATGTTTCGACCTAAAATAGAAAACACAAAGAAATATTTGTTCAAGCTTGTTTCTTGTAACTTAAGTTTATTGAGCTTATTTCTAGCTTATTTTCATTCGGCTTATATAATAAGCTTTTGGAAAAGCTTATTTGATTATTTTGAGCTTAATGGGCTTATATTTGGTTCGGCCCAAGTAAGAAAAGGAAGGAGAAATATTTTTTTAGCTTATTTTGATTCGGCTTATATTTTGTTAGCTTATTTTCTAGCTTATTTTAAAAGGACAAATGGTAAACTTATTCGACTTAATAAATAAGCCCGAATATGTTTTATTTGAGCTTTTAGCCGCGTCTCACATACAAGGCCAACACCACAAGCTTATTCTTGAGCTTATGTGGTTTGGCTTATTTTATTGTGGCTTATTGTGAGCTTATTAATAGCTTATTATTAAGTCGCGTGTTTATTATTTAATGTTTTGCTTATCGGACTATATGGATAAGTTAAAACTACATTTTTGGACTTAACGGGCCAAGGCCCAACATAAATACAATACACCAAGGCGTAAAGCTATGGTGTGCAATTGAATAAGTTCCTTGAAATAGCTTATTTTGAATAATGTACGACTTAGACCTATAACGTTTAACTCATTTAAACGTTGACCCTTGCGAATAATAAGAGATTCGCTGATGTAATAGTTGTAATTATGAAAAGTGGATTGAAAGTGATTTGAAAATGCTTTTAAATAAATTCTACAACTTTGGAAAACGTGTAAACACGAACGAGTCATGCCAAATTTATTATAAATTATTTTACTTATTAAATATTAGAAAACGCGCATGATAAAACTAGATATATGAGAATTTAATAAAGTGCCGAACGATATATATATGTGTATATATATATATATATATATATATATATATATATATATATATATATATATATACAATATATATTTTTACTTAGACATATATGTATGAAATATTAATATATATTATTAATTATTCGTTTTACTTACGAAAACCTTTTAATTACTATGCGATCACAAACATTAATTTTTAGAAATATACTAATAAAACTACACTAGTAAATCCTTATGCATTATTCGCGATTCTATCGACTCCGATATTAAACAAAACCTTCACTTCATAGGTTGTGTTTACGAACCGTTGTTCGCTATCATGTGATTTTACTCTAGACTATTCTTCTTCGATTCACCAATCAAGGTGAGTTTGTAACCCTACTTTTACATTGTTTGAATAATTGTTTTATAACTTGGGGTGAGAAACATTGCTTGCTTTTAAAACTGGACACAGGTACTATACGTGAGAAATTCTCCATTTACGTGGCCTAAGTAGCGTTTAAACCACTATTACCTGAATTATCATGAACTGTTAATCACCTTTAACCGATTGCTGGCTAAGTGAGCGAGAGTGAATAAATAGTCTATTGGGACTAATTAACCAATCGCGGTAAAAAAGCACTTACTATTCGAGTTTGCAAAGGACTAATGGATATTATATGTCATGTCAAAACTATTAGGTGAGGCTTTGGTCCGGACTCCTGAAAGGCAAGCCTTTTCTAGCACTGTACATGCTATCTTCAGAATTAGCATAGGTGTCCTGAGCTTTAGTGCAACATAAATGCCTCTTATGTAGAAGTTGTATCTCTTATAACAGTCTATACGTTTTGATAGAGCTTGTGGTCCACATTAATTACGTTTTGAACTAAACCTATGAATTCACCACTTTATGTGACTTTTAAGCATGTTTTTTCTTCTTAGTGCTATAGGCATTGAAGATGTATGCTTGACTTATGTGAAGTCTATTTGCCCAGACAGGTTTACCAGAAATTTATCTGTCTTTAAATACCATTGTTGATCTTGTTTAAGCTTTCGCATTTCAAATTTTAAATCTTTTAAATTTGATCGATGTAATACTTATTAACATTTTGAATTTATGCAACGGTGTTCACTTTTAAAATGTACCCTTTAGAGGTCGTTCTTTATGCTTTGTACTTGAGATATTCGATAATGTCATGCCCCCGGACACTAAATCAGACGGGACCCCATTTGGGGGATGTGCCATATTTTACCTAGACTATAACCATTTCATAAACATTGCATCACATAAAACTTTTTCATCTGCCTACATACTACTTGCTTACATGACTTATACTCGCGTTTACTTTCCCTTACGTACATTTTTACACTAGCCTTATATAAAGTTATCTATATAAACCTTTGTTTGTCACAACACCATGTCTGTCCCCCTACGTTATCCTACTCTCCAACTCTGAGTTTTGAACCCTCGCACTATACCTTTGAACACCTACGTCGTCTCATAACCCACCGTCGAGAAGCATGCCGATTAATTAGAACACTACTTTAACCCGCCGTTATGTAACATACCATCTTGGAACACTTGCTTTTGGAACGTGACTCTATAACGTCTCAATCTTCTTTACTCCTCGTGATTTTGAATATTCATTCTGTCAAAAATACAATCTCTAAGTTTGGCACCAGTATCAATCGTGTGGCTAAAATGCATCTTCGCTTAGGGCTCTCGTATCAATCGTTATGCTGATAGGAGTTTTGTGTCGACTGCCTTTAGCTCCTTAATTGATATCGTCCCATCTGCATTAGACAATAAGTATGACGTTGAGTTAGTTGAGGGGAAAATAATAGGGCGTGTCTCTATTATTCGTGGTTGTACTTTAAACTTGCTTAATCACTCGTTCAACATAGATTTAATGTTCGTAGAACATGGTAGTTTTGATGTTATTATTGGTATGGATTGGTTGTCAAAGTATCATGCCGTAATTGTCTGCGACGAGAAGATGTTCGTATTCCCTATGGCAATAAGATATTGATTTTTTGTGGTAGTAGGAGTGATGGTAGGAGCGAATCTAGACTGAATATCATATCGTGTACCAAGACCCAAAAATATTTATAGAAAGGATGTCATGTCTTTTTGGTATGCATCACCCAGAAGAAGATAAAGGACAAGTCAGAGCATAAGCGACTTGAGGACGTGCCTACTGTGCAGGATTTTTTAGGAGTCTTTTCCAAAGACTTGCCTGGACTTCCACCAACCCGACAAGTGGAATTTCAAATCGACTTGGCACCCGGTGCTACACTTGTAGCACAGGCACCTTATAGATTAGCTCCTTCAGAGATGAAGGAGTTGTCGGACCAATTGCAAGAGCTGTCGAATAAAGTATTCATAAGACCAAATTCCTCACCTTGGAGAGCTCTGGTTTTGTTCGTTAAGAAGAAGGATGGATCCTTTCGGATGTTTATCGATTATAAAGAACTGAATAAGTTGACGGTAAAGAACCGTTATCCGCTTCCAAGGATTGATGATTTGTTTGACCAACTGCAAGGTTCGAGTGTCTACTCGAAGATCGATCTAAGGTCTGGTTATCGCCAACTATGGGTTCGTGAAGAAGATATCCTAAAGACCGCATTTAGGACTCGGTATGGTCATTACGAGTTTCAAGTTATGCCATTTGGTTTGACCAACATGACGACGGTATTCATAGACCTCATGAATCGGGTGTGCAAGCCATATTTGGACAAGTTCAAGATTGTTTTCATCGATGATATTTTGATCTACTTAAAGAGCAAGCAGGAACATGAAGATCACCTTAAGTTAATTTATAACTACTTAAGAAGGAGGAGTTATATGAAAAAACTTCAAAGTGTGAATTCTGGATTCCAAGAGTGTAGTTTCTCAGCCACGTGATTGATAGTGAAGGCATTCACATAGACCTCGCTAAGATTGAGTCCATCAAAGATTGGGCATCACCTAAGACTTCGATGAAGACTTGCCAATTCTTAGGTCTCACCGCATACCATTGATGCATTATTGAAGGATTCTTAAAGATCGCCAAGCCTATGACTAAGCTAATTCAGAAGATTGTGAAGTTTGAATGAGGAGACAAAGAAGAAGAGACTTTCCAACTGTTGAAGTAAAAAATATGTAGCGCGTCAATTTTGGATTTGCCTGAAGGGAGTGAGAACTTTATAGTCTATTGAGATGCTTCGCATAAAGGTTTGGAGGTCGTGTAGATGCAAAATGAGAAGGTGATAGCTTATGCATCCCATTAACTCAATATCTATGAGAAGAATTACACGACTCACGATCTGGAATTAGAAGCTGTAGTGTTTGCTCTAAAGATTTGGAGGCACTACTTATATGGAACTAAGTGTACCGTGTTCAACAATCATAAAAGTTTGCAGCATACCCTTGATTAAAAGGAGTTGAACATGAGGCAACGTTGATGGTTAGATTTACTCAGTGATTACGATTGTGAGATTTGTTATCACCTAGGGAAGGCGAATGTGGTGGCTGATGCTTTAAGTCGGAAGGAATGGATTAAGCCACTACGAGTTTGAGCCTTAGTTATGACAATCGGTTTGAACCTTCCAGTTCAGATTTTGAATGCTCAAGCCGAAGTAATGAAGGAAGATAATATCAAAGAATAGAATCTTCATGACATGAACAAGGAGTTTAAAACTCGTCCTGATGGGACTCTCTGTATAGAGAAGCGAAGTTGGTCACCACGTCTTGGAGGATTGCGGGATCTGATTATGCATGAGTTGCATAAGTCAAAGTATTCTATTCATTCGGGATCTGACAAGATGTATCATGATTTGAAGAAGTTGTATTGGTGGCCTAACATGAAAGCAGAAATTCCCACCTATGTTAGTAAGTGTCTAACATGTTCAAAGGTTAAAGCTGAATATAAGTAACCTTCTGGTTTATTGGTACAACCAGAAATACCCTAATGGAAATGGGTGAAGACCACTATGGATTTTATCATGAAGCTGCCCAATACATCAAGTGGATATGATACACTTTGGGTGATTGTTGATCGTCTCACCAAGTCTACTTACTTTTTGCCATTGAAGGAAACTGATACGATGGAGAGATTGACGAGGCTCTACTTTAAAGAAGTGGTCTCGAGGCATGGAGTGTCGGTCTTTATCATATCTGACCATGATAGCAGATATACGTCACGTTTCTAGTAATCGCTCCAAAAGGATTTGGGTACTCATTTAGATATGACTACCGCTTACCATCTGCAGACTGATGGACAAAGCAAAAGAACCTTTCAAATTCTTGAAGATATGTTACGCATTTACGTAATAGATTTTGGTAATGGTTGGGATAAGCATTTACTGCTAGTGGAGTTCTCCTACAACAGTAGTTACCATACTAGCATCAAGGCTGCACCATTTGAGGCGCTCTATGAATGTAAGTGTCGATCACCAGTTTGCTTGGCTAAAGTTGGAGATAGCCAACTTACTGGCCCAGAAATCATCCACGAGACTACTAAAAAGATTATTCAGATCAAGAGCAAAATTTAAGCTGCACGTGATCGTCAGAAAAGTTACGCCGATGTGAGGCATAAAATTATAGAATTTCAAGTGGGTGACAAGGTCATGTTGAAGGTTTCACCTTGGAACGGGGTTATCTATTTTGGAAAATGGGGAAAACTAAACCCGAGGTATATTGGACCCTTCAAGATCTTAGACAAAGTGGGAACCGTTGCTTATAGTCCTCAGCAATTGAGCAAGGTTTATATCACATTTAAAATGTCCGATATGAAAAAGTGCTTGTCTGATAAATTGTTAGTTATACCATTGGACGAGATCTAAATTGATGACAAGCTTTACTTTATGGAAAAGCCCATAGAAATCATGGACCGATAGGTCAAGCGGTTAAAGCAAAGCCACATCCCTTTTGTCAAGGTTTGATGGAACTCTAGAAGAGGTTCAGAGTTTACATGGGAACGCGAAGACCAATTCCGCAACAAATATCTGCAACTCTTCGTCAACACCACTCCGGAAGGCAACTCGAACTGAATTTTAGGATAAAATTCTTTTAACACAGGAGACTATAAAAATCCACATTTGCATGTCATTTTACGTCAATAAACTCAAAACTATTTACTTTGAACCTTTACGTGTTTACTTTTACGTATAACCGTTAAGTTAAATCGCGTAAACTGAAAAACAACTTCAAACGTAAACCGACAATAAACATATATAAGTTTACGTCAAATATATGTTATACGACTTTTACAAATATAATTTATAAGTCTACACATTTTATTTTTCAAGTTTTACGTAAAACGCTTAAGTTTTGCATTATAAGCCGTTATGCATGCATGTAAACCTCATCACCGTTCTATACTTATGCATATACTTATACACGAATACTTAACACATAAAGATTTCAAAAATATACTCTCTTGTACCTACCTTGCCGCCCCATTCAAACAAAAAAGGAAAAGAATACATTTTTGATCTAATACACAATCTATTTTTGGTGATAAGTCTCATCCTACACACGGCACACACACACTTCCATACACACAATGTCATTTTTGGATTGATAAGTACTAGCTAGAAAGATGCTTCAGACTTTGCCATTCTATTTTCCCATATAAGGACCATACCTAACACCATCCGTATTTACCTTTTCAAAACTCAAATACTACTCTCTTTCTTTCTAAAAATTTAGCTGAACCACAAGGTAAACAAGAATTCTTCAAGTCTTGGTTAAATCTTGGTTAAGTATTTCTAAAGACAAAGGTGTTAAAAGGGTTTACAATTTATCAAAACTAAGGGTTTTCTTTAGGGTTTTCGAAGGATTTTGGGTCATTTTCATGACTTATTCTTGCTCATATCCTTCCAAGTCTTGTAAGCATGTCTCTATATGTTAACTCAAGCATACTATTCAGTATTTCATCACCTATATATGTTGCATTTTAAAAACTTGATATTTTTTAAATAAAATGGATACTATCTGATGTAGTGTACACATTTTTTGTGCACTCTCATAATGATGTTTCTTGCTTGATTTTATTTTCTTGACACAGTTCTTAGACCTTAAGAGTAACCCCATAAACTAAAAAATTAGAGCCTAGTTTTTGTTTTAATGATTTTTCAAAAATGTGGAAACTATCTGATGTAATACCCGCTTTATCATTTTCATTAATAAAAAGGGAACTTGCATGGGATTTAGCTTTAATACACTAATATAGAATGTTAGAAATAGGTTATGTCCAAAAACTAGAGCTTGCGGAAGTAATCTTGTATTTTAAATTGCGAAAACAAAAGATTTGCAAATTTGTGAAAAATGGATGAGTATGAGACTTTGAGCCTAACAACAACCTATTTAGATAGTAGGTATAGGTCGGGACTGTAGTGAAATGTGTAGACATCTCAATAAATAAAATATAGCAAGTTGAATCACTGAAAACGGACATCGTATGAGAAAGTTACGACCCTTTGATGTTTGACAAAAATTTTATAAAAGAAAAACCCATCAGCTTTTTTTATGAATTCGGCTATGACTAGCCTACTTTTAGCCCATTTTTGAGACCTTTATGGTTAGAGTTAGGTTATGAGGTAAACTAAGTTGTTGTAGTCGGGGTAGATATCTTTCCATAGGCCTATTAAAATGAGTAAGCTAAGTCTGAAAATAGCCAAATATTTGTGAGAAGCCAACTTTGGCATTGTTTTCGAGGCTGTTAGGGTCCGAGTTGGGGGAAATAATATAATAAATATTTAAAGTACTCAACATCTAGTTTTTAAAAATTCTGCACTTGCATTTTTAGGTTCTGTAATGAGGGCGTTATGGGCTGATAAAGCAGGTAACTCAGAACTTTTGGGAACTTTTGAAAACATGAACATAAATATTTTACTTTTCTAAAATCCGTGTTTTAACTTGTAAAACTTAAACACAACCGTGTACGGGTGATGTTGGATTCATATAAATGCATACACATTATTGCACTCTCATTTTCATGATCCTGAAAGCATAATACTTACTTAGGTCGCAGTTAGAGTTTCCGTGCATCGTTTTCCATGCTTGCCTTTCATTATCAATATCACCATTTGCTTGATGTGAGTTTATAGCCCCGCTTTACTTGTTTATCAATATTTTATAAATCTCGGGGTGAGATACATTGCTTGTTTTTACTTATTGACGCAAGTACTTCACTTTCTTTTAAATGATTACAAATTAGCCTAAGTAGCGATAATCCACTATGCCCGAATTATCATGAACCATTAATTACTTTGTGTAAGCGCATGTGTTATAAATAGATCTATTGGGATTGACATCACCATTCGAGTAAGTTAAGCGCTTACTAGTTTCGGAGGACCAAACTAATGAATGTTTTCCATATCGGACTTAGGGTGTTATAGATTAAACACCTACTAGGGTACTTTATCGTGCATTAACTTGCATGAAAACTGTGTTGTAGCTTCGGTGTCATGAGCTTAGTGCAATCGTAATTACTTTTGTGAATATTGTATGTGTTACAATAGTTATGCCTTACTAAATCTTGTGATCTAACTTTACTTACTTACCTAAACCTATGAACTCACCAACTTTATGTTGATACTTTTAAGCATGTATTTCTCAGGTGCTTAATTGCTATGATGTATTTGATGTACATGGAGTCCTCATCCTTCAAGATCATTTTCCTAGATTTTCTGTGTGCATTAAATTATTTCCTCTGTTGTATCAACCTATGTTTTTATTTTTGATGCAAACTTATAGGACAAATTGTTATGATCTTATTTATTTTAATCAAATCAACGAGGTATCTTTTTAAACGACTCATTCAGAGGTCATTCTCTAATATCTCATGCTTAAGTATTATGAAGTTACGCCCCTGATTACTTATTCTGCTGCCACATATATATTGGGGTTGTAACAAATAAGAATCCCTAAGGGATTAATATTCCGGTCAGGTTTTAGGGATAAAAGGGAAGAGAAAAGATCAACCAACTTGTTTCTAAGGGTATTGTATATATAGTCTAGAAAACATAGAGGGGTGAATATGTTTGCGTTTAAAATCTTTAAAACCTTTATATCAAATAGCCGATCAAGCTTGACGTAATAAGAAAAGTGCCACTTATAGTCTATGACTATAAGATTAATAGAAATCATAGAATATAACAAGTTTTCACAACACAAACATAACCATAAAGCCACAACACAAGCAATAATATATTGAAAGTATAAAGTAAAGCGATAAGTAATAGAAGGTGCAAACCGGACACGATGATTTATAGTGGTTCGGTCACGAAGCTCCTCTTCGTCCTACTCCAGTTCCGAGTACGCAACTCTAGAGTTACTTCACTAAATCAACAAGCTCCATTCTCGGAGGAGAAAACATTACAAACGTCACATACACTTTTCAAGTACTAAGCTAAATACTAAGTTCTAGTTCGAGGTAGAACCAACCTAACGTTGCTTATACTTTTTCTGGTACAAAGCTAAATACTGAGTCCATCTTCGGGTACAACCAAACATGTTATGTTTTGTGGCCTAACATTATAGACCTTGTGTTGTATGGCAAAAATACATAAACCATCTAATCTAGTTTGGTGATACAAGAATAGTGTGTACAATGATGATTGATGTGTTTCAAAAGCTTTAAATTTATAAGACTAGAATTATCGGTTTATTAAATGGAAACACACGGGTAAAGTATAACCCACATATGTAGTATAATATTTCAGGTAATAACAGGTCGTCCACAGGGATTTGGTTATGTTCGTATAATCAGAAATTTTAAAACAAATATTAATAATTTTTTCAATTGAGATATATTCAATAATAAAGAAGTATGACTACTCGGATAGTTTCATATAATTCATAACTAATGGTAGTAATCACGATCTTTGATTTTAGGATTTAACTTATTAAAAGGTTTTTTGGTTAAAAATTTAACTTGTTTTAACTTAAGACTTATATTAGTTTAGCTTAATCAAATGTGTCACGCAAATAATCAAGTTACTGTTATATCAAATCTATTTTGTTTATCAAAAGACGTAAGCGGATTTCTCCAACCAAACGATAAAGATCATAGACAAATCTTTAAAACCATATTGTGCACAACGTGTCTTTTGACCTATACCGTTATATGTATATAATCAAAATTGATAAACAAAGTTAACAAGATTAGATATGATAGGATTGTAACATAAGCTTACGATTAACAAGATCGTAATAATACCAAATGCTTATTATATTATATTAACATCACCGAGTAGTCATAAGAGGTTTAGCCTCTCATGGCAATAGTGTTCATGATCACAAAGTTTAATAGATAAACAAGAAACATACGAAGTTTGGATCGAGAAATAGATCGAACACCCCTTTTACATGTACCGATTCGTATATAAACCTTATTTAACTAAATACTATGATGATGATCTTTGTTCTTGCCAGAATTACATGCTAAAACCCAGAAAGTAATAAAGATTCTTGAGAGAGATTTTGTTCTTGAAGTGTGTGTAAAATGAGAGAATTTCCTCTCTATTTATAGGCTGGGCGAGGGGCAAAGTGCGGCGCACTTTTTAAAAAGTGCGGCGTAATTGGCTTCTTTATTGCGATACATTAATTGCTAAGACAAAGTGCGGCGCACAAGGTATAAAAGTGCGGCGTACTTAAGGTATTAACTGTTCTTCATTAACTTGGCCTGAAGTGCAGCGTACTTTGGGTAAACTGCGGCGTACTTGCTTCATTTTTGGATTTAATATTTATTTTCTTCTAACTTTTCTTTCGTAAGGTGTAAAACACTTGCGTCTTGAGTCTTTTTGAGCTTGAGTTGTCTTCTAGTGATCCTGCACATATGTAATGTATTTAAGTATCAAAAGTTCACAAAAAATGATAAAATATATACAAATAACGCCATCAAAAACATGTATAATTAAGGCGTTATCAAATCCCTCCACACTTAGCTATTGCTTGCCCTCAAGTAATTAACGTGAGAAAACAAGAATCATTTTTCATGGATGTGGAGAAATTATTTTTTTGTACAAGAGTTTACTAGTTTAATAACGTTTCAGGCATAGACATATAACGAAACACCTCACATAGGGAATGCGTTTGATTTTAAATTCACTCAAGTCACTCATATAAGGTTTATATTTGTGAAGTCACTCATTTTGCACAGACATAATCTAGACAGCTACCATAGGCTTGTACAAGACATATAAACATGCCCGTTGCGGCGTGAGCACCTAGATAAAATCTCAAAGAGGTAAAACGTGATAATGATGTGGGTGAGTATGGTATATAATTTTATGTGCTAAGCTAGAGCCTTATAACAACTTCATAATTTTGATTTTTTTCTTTTTTTCTTTTTTTTAATGATACCAAATGATAACTTAAGGCTGGCATAGAGCTGAGATATTGAGCACATAGTTCTTGAGAAACT